>OX632358.1:13131837-13176837 GCA_951751655.1 Ophion costatus | reverse complement strand
CTTGCAAGGATTTTTTATTACTTGGTGTTCATTTTTTGCTTTTCAAAAGTTTTTACAAGGGGTATGATATCTTTTTGAAAGAAAAGAATACTAATTTTCTTTAGCTACAGTCCAAAAAGAAGTGAATTCCAAATTCACTGTTGATTGTTTTTAATTACTGTATGCGAACAATTGAATTAAGCAACAATTGAATTAAACAATTACTATCGAATTTAATGTTGATTGTTTTTAATTACTGTAAGACAAATACATATTTTTGTTTTTCGACTAAAACCTATCAACATTTAACAACTCTAAAGACTGCGAAGCCAAAAACATGGTTTTCTTTGCAGCGATCGGAGACGGCGACTCGGTATACAAAAGCGCCTTCTTAAATTCATCCCATTTCAACTGAAGACAACTAAAATTGTATATCCATGGAAATAAAATTTTTTTATCGCCTTCGTTTGTCGTGAGACAAATTCATAGACTGCCTTCTCTATATCTAGGAGTTTGAGGTTTTCGATGTCTCCGATCGTTGCGAAGAAATCCATAATTTTGATCTCGTAGTCTCTAAAGATATAAAATGTTGGCTGTATTTATTTACTATAAGACCAACAATAAAATGTTTATATAATCAGACACTGGAAAGCCAAAAAATGTGTTTGTCTTACATTAACCAAAAACAATCAGCATTTTGTACCTTCAGAGACTGCGTAGCCGAAATCATGGATTTCTATTTTAGCGCCTCGATGCCTATGGGTATACATTTTTTCGTTGGATTTAAACATTGAATAGTTTATTTTTATTGCTCATACTTATTATTGCCCGAAAATTAGTTTCAGTTACCGCAACAGTACTTAAAAGAGACTTTTCATATGTGAAAATATGGATTTTTTTCTTACCTATGTTCAATGGAAGACGATTCCATATCTTCGCCGTTTCATTCTTTCCAGGGCGAAGTATGAGCTCGATGCACTGCTTTTCGTCCTATTCCCAATTGCGAAATTTTTTTGGAGCTTTGAGCATGAGACACCAAGAACCTTTGTCAAATTAATGATTGGGGGAACAAAGGCCCATTTGTTCTTCGTATTCGACTAATTTTTTGAATCGCAAATTTGCGGAACGGGGAACCCTCGTTAAATGTTTTATTCGCCTTAAAATGGGCCTTTCCGTTCCACTTAGCAATACTGTACCTATGACTAAAGATTAGAGCTGTCAAAATGCCTTACTTCGTAACATATTATATTATATGTATATACGGTGGGTAAAAAAAGTATTCGTCCACGCCGTCTTTTTCAATCTATCCATAAAAAAGGAAAAGGCTTTATGAAGTTTCTGTGTTCGATAGCTTATCCTAAATATACATGGTGTCTGTTTACTAAAATCTTGCGAAAACACGAACAAAAAAGTGAAGCCACATTAATAACAGTTTCGTGTGAGATGTACAAATACTTTTTTTACCCACTGTATAGCAGGCAAGATAGCAATCAGCTGTCGATCTGCCCGAGACGAGTCCGTAGGGTGTCGCTCTTTGCGCTGTGAAACTTTTTGCTAATTTACTCTTAAAAGGGCGTATATACTATATTTACGACATGACGAATTGACTTTATTCGATTCTTCTAGACCGCAATTGTGGCCCCACTTTTCTGGGTAAACAATCGCTTGGAAATTCGGCCGTAAATTATGAGATCTCGAGATTGAATGAGCGGATTGAGAAATAACCTGAACCAAACAACAGGAAAAAATTATATCACACTTGTCCAATGTCTTGATTAGGGTATCTTGTATACCTTCGATTAGTCTTTCGATTAGGGTATCTTGTATATGTTTGGTATATCGATTATTTCTGCTTGCACCTCGCGTTCCAATAGCCAGCGGTGTAGCACGGGTGTGGCTGTTGGGGCGGTCCGCCTGGGGCACCAAAATAAGGCGGCACCACATTTTTGGAAGCTGTGACAGTATTATCGCATATTTTGGTGATGTAAACATTATTGCCCACAAATCATTGTAAATAACTGGTAATCCTAATAAAATGCCAGGTAGCTAAATTTTTATAACTGACTCCACCCCGACGGGAAATGTGCCGGCAGCCGGATCACTGATCAAGCAGGTTTAAAGATACGGTCCGGAATACCGTTGAAACGCCCGCCTGATCTGTGCTTGATATCTACTGGATCTGTGGATCCGGATAACGGGTGTAATAAAGACAAACTGATCCGTCCTGAGAATCAGGTAATCTTGCGAGGACCTTATTAGGGTGCCGAAGTCCGTGCCTGATCGGCGCCGTATGTCTGCCGGATCAGTAGTACCCAGATACCGATGTAAGAAGGCAGCATTAACCAGAGCCACATCAGACGACCCGCAACGCATCCCTCACATGGGTCTGTTAAGGTTACCCGTCCAAGGCCTGATCGTTTTTCCCTTTCCCGTTCGTGCTCTGAGGTCGGCTAATCCAGTAGACATCCAATGCTGAAACAACTAAGTTCATGCGTGCATAATTTCGGCAAGATTCTAATAAAAGTAATATGGCGGCCATGCGCACGCCGTCATTATCAATTCAAGATACAAAGTTCGAATGAAAATAAATTTAAAGTTTGTTTTGTGGGAATGCAATGCTTTCTTTCTTCACTTTTCATTCATTTATTTTTAAAATCATTAAAAGGTAATCAATCCAATCGATAAAATTAGATTTTATTGGCACAACTTAAAGATTTTTTTTTGTTTACAAAATCATCATCAGAAGCCTTTTTTGCAAATACCGATCGTAACACTCTAATGAGAATATGTAAAAACGTGTGAGTTATTTTCACAGCCTAAATGGGCAGAAAAAATCGGGTAAAAGAAAAATAATTGGTGCAATGCAACGATGCAATCTTTAACGCTATGAATAAAATTATTGACATGTTTAGAATAGAATTAGAATGATAAAGATATGCAAAGAAAAAAAGAAAGTTTACACAAGTGTTGGAAAAATCTGGTAAAAGAAAAATTATTGTTGCATTGCAACGATGCAATCTTCAACCCCATGAATACAATTATTGGCATTCTTTAGAATTATTTACATTCTTTAGAATAGAATTAGAATGATAAAAATATGCAAATAAAAAAATAAGGTTTACACAAGTCTTCGAATGGCTAAATAGGTAGCACCCAGCTTTAGAATTAGAAGACGTAGGTTCAATTCCGAGGGTAGGTAAACAACTTCACCGAGGCAGGATATACGTTTTATACCAATTATCATATAGGCAGTATCGTAAATAACGCGTATGGAAAGAAAAAATGCTACCAGAATATTTTATTCGTAATTTTTGGATTTTTTTTCCATTTCCGGCATAGATACGGCAACCGGTTCATAGCCTGAAAAAATATACGGATCAGTTACGTTACCAGCATCCGCGTCATAGCCGGATTCAGAAAAGCGTTTCACGCTTGGTAAAGCTCTGATCCGGCGGCCTGTACCGTACCATGGTACGGAATACGGTATGCCGGATACAGCTCTAGTCTGCCCCGTAGCAACATTTCTAAACGGGATGCTCCAAATTTCAAAACGCCATACAATAATGGTCGAAATTGAAAAGCCGCGCGAAAGGCCATTGGTGGCGTCATCGCCTCACATTACAGCAACGTTCCATTTGAAATGAACGGCGGTTGAGTAATAATTCGGTAACGGATGAGCACGGTGATTAAAAGTTTGTTTGGGTTTGATTGGATTCGAGCACTCTCTTGGACCTCAGGATCAGCATCGATTCAAGCAAGATGGATGCTGATGAAAACAACAAGAATGACCTCTGCTGGAACGCACAAGGTTGATTAAATTCATTGACGCTTTTCCAAAACCTGAACATCTTGAATCACTGAAGACGGTAGGGCCCTTACATCTTCTGCGCTTCATTGAAGAGTTCAGTTTAGTTGATTCCGTCCCGAACATCATTGTTATGCTACAAATCTTCCTTACCGTGGCCATCAGCGTCGCGATTTGCGAGAGAAGTTTTTCGAAGTCAAAACTCATAAAGGATTAACTACGGTTAACAATGGGTGATTCTATATTGAACAATTTGGCGATTTTGTCTATTGAACGAGATATGACTGATTCAATCGATTTCGAGAGTGTGATTAACGACTTTGCTCGTCAGAAAGCACGAAAAATAGTTTTGCGAACATTCTTAACTTCATCCTTCTAGCATAGCCTGTGTCAAAATGCCGATTTTAGTTGAGAAAACGTTTTTATGCCAGTTCCTGTGTTGAAATTTTTTATAGTACGGTGAAAATTGGGGCACCAATTCCACGGTCTGCCTTAGGTCCCAAAAACCCTTTCTACGCCACTGCCAATAGCACATATCTCTTGCTCCAGATTTCCTCTCGAACTGCCGTGAGTATATGCACTTGTGTACTTAAGACTAGGTAAGCACAAACGAAGAGCAGGAGCGCGAGCGCAGAAGAGAGAAAACCTAAACGATTATATTTTGGGTGGCTTGACTGTGAAGGAGAAAGGGTGCATACTGTCGGGGATAAACCGGTGACATATCCAGGGTTAATGGATGTACTTCCGGTAGGCAACGAAAACGCGACATATACGTATTCTAGCTGCTTATATGTATATATCCCCATATCCATACACATATATAAACGTACATATACGTGTGGCACATCCGACACTTTTCGCCTTCGTTCCTCCGTTCCAAACTCCTTGATGTTGCGCATGCAGAACACCATACACCGTAATACACTATGCTACGCAAACAACCCAGTTATTCGAGTTTGTTTTCCACATATATTTGTTTTGAAACTCATTCAAGAAACGTTTTTTTCCATTTGAATATATTGGTCAAAACGATTAAGTCTCCACCCAATTAACTCTTTTATCTCGCGATCCTTAGGATTATACCTTCTTAGTCTAGTCTTAGGATTATACCTTCGTATTCTCGTCGTACCATAGTCACCGCATTGGACAATATTTTGTTGTGTCAGCATCTCCATATTACATTGAAGCTAACCGCAAACCGAAGTCATATCATAATCGCATTGTCATCGTGCGAATGTAAGCTCGCCACGAATCTTCGTCACGCATACATATACATGCACGTACCCATTAAGGTCAAGCGAGGGAATCCACTCGACGAGGTATCCACAGTAGGCAAACCCCCGGACTGCTCTTGACATCGTTCTGCGAGTGATGCTGCCGAGAACCCGCGAAACAGTTTAAATTTGACACGACTGCGGAATCCACGTCGCAATGTCAGTTGCGACATGGGCTCCTGCATTTGCATTGCCGACATTTAAAACTTGCGATAGGGACGGAACTTGGCACGGAATGAGCGTGGGACTACACCTTGGCGTTTATTCACGCTGGATCTGTACGAATAGCAGATTAAAAGATGCGAGAGCGAGAGAGCTCCGGGTCGCCCGTAATAATGCAAATGGATGCAAAAGATTGCAACTCCCTTGCATAAAAGGTGAATAATTTGGCTGGGAATGAAAACTATTTCGTTTTTCTAGCCAGAACGGTTTGGCTGAAATAACCACTCTTTATTTTATCTCCTTCGACAATATTTCACGTGCAGTGGTTTGCATCTCCTGACAAAGATGCCTCAACCAGTTGTGCTTTGTTGTCACGATGGCAAACTTATTGAGGTGCATCCAAAACTACCATTGGTCCCACATCGATGGCGTCAAGAGCGTGCACGACCCGGTTCGAAATCTGGACTTGCAGAGGGTAATTAGAATATAAAACTTTAATTAACTTTTCGTTTTCACGAGAGCTTAAAAACTGCTAAGCAACTCAAATTCTTACTTGAGGCAGGGTTGAACCATACGAAATTCAAGAGTTCACTGTATGCCGCAATGTGTGGTTGCGTACAAGTGGATGCGTTCGTGTTTTTAAAGGGTAGTGGTTAACGCGTTGCATCTACTCGTTCGATGCTTTTGAAACAATTAGATGCTCAATCCTTCCCTGACCGATGGGCATTTGATTTCTTCGAAATCCATGAGGTTCCGAGTCAAAGCTTTTTGTTTTTTTTTCTTCTCGACGAATTTCCTCCACTTGGATCGTTTCTAACACGTTTATATCCACGTATACTCAATACGCCGGAAGCTTGTAAGTCTTTTGATTTCGTCAAAATTAACGAAAAGTGATAGTTCAGGCTCTATCATTTTGTATGAGTATTGTTCATAAAAACATTGGACTAAAAGTATCAATAGTGATTAGTCGACGTATGAAAGTAGTATAATAACCATTCCCTTCTCATAATTTGGCGAGGAAATACAGTAATCGTCATTGAAACAAAAACATAATGTGGAGTGCGCACGATCTCTTGAACAATAAGTATACTACGGTGGTTTTATCCCATCGAATGTACGCACAATCCGTGAGAGAGCCGGTAACCGCCGGAAACCGCTTGAGGTAATCAATCAGGTGACGTCTTGAGATAGATCTATAATATATCGCTTGTCATTTATTAAGGTTCAATGTTCCTTCGCATGTGCTTACTGACTTTTACGATAACGTCGCTTTCATTTTCAACACATACACACTTGTTCCTTCATTATGTCCATTTCTTCAGAGACCACGCAGAGTGTCGCTCACAGTCACTTGCTATAAACCCACTACTACTACTTGCCTTATACATTTGCATGAAGGCAAAAAGAAAATGTGGATAAAGTTGCCGACACAGGCGGCTTTATTTATTGAGTTTTAGTCATCGTGCCATCAGAAATTCAGTGAAATTGTCGCCCGCTCTATAGCCTGCGTGCGAGCAAACGCGAGGCGAAGCGGTTACCCCGCTGAGTGTTGGTCTGGTGAATGATCCTTGATGAGAGATATTGTTGAAGCCAGCCACTGAACACGGCATCCACTACTTTTCGGTTACTATTTTTATTGTTAGATTAATTAAGGGGAGTAGGTGCATTGAGATGACAAAGCTTTACAATTTGTTGCATTCTCATGAAGTTCAGATCCTTGTATAACCCCTCCCTTAATGGTAGATCGACATTTTAAGAAATGTAATATATATATACAGTTTTGATAAAAGATATTAGGCATCCGGTGAGTTTTCTATCCGGACAAAAAATTGAATATTTCGGCGAAAAAAGATAATCGTAAACCAATTTGCCATACAGGGTTTTGGAGCGGACAAAGCCAGCTTTGTTTTGATTTTCTATTTTTGCGTTTTTTTTGTACCCGATACGTCATTTTGAATGGTTTTTCACGATTTTCGTACTTTGCAGAATCGCGTTTTGGACTTCGAAAAATAATAATCTCACCATTTCACTGTAAAAATAAGCGTGTTGTATGTATGTTGCAGCAACACACAAAACGCACATTTTGAAGCTTCAAATTTTCAGTTTGAGATCTTTTGGCAAAACAATTTTGTGAGCTACGGTTATCGCGCAATCATAAGAGATGGCGAGAGATTTTTTTTTCAATTGTTTTTTCACGGTTCCACGGGCTTGGCATTTTTTTTTAGTTAAATCAATGTATAAGTGCGTTAGCTTGTTTATTCAGCTTTAATTTGTTTTTTGTCTCTCTACGTCAACTTTTCGCTAAGATATCCGACTTTGAATTAAAAAAGATCCCTTTGTCTTCGATCATCGATATCTTAGCAACCAGTGATCGCACAGGAAATTAGTGGGCAGTTTTGAAAACTTGAATGAATCTCGTACAAAACCCTTGCGTCGATTTAAAAAAAAAAAATAACATTTTTTCGCCATTAATATTAATTTGAAAAAAGGACAAAAAATGACTTTGTATGGTTTTTCCATAAATCTACTACTCTATTACAAATATTGATGGAAAGACTAATGTTGCTACGTTTTTTTTCAGCTTAATGTACCTCCAATAGCCGTTCAAGTTTTAAAATTGATCCATTGAACCGTTTTTCTGGACCGATTGATCAAAGTTTTATAAAACAATTAAAGGAACAAGTGTATTGTTTCTAAACATCGTGTAATCATGATCAAAATAAAAAGACCCATTTTCTTTGACGATTTTTACAACTTTGCAGTAGTTGCTTGTGAAATTTAAGAAAAAAAATTAAGAAATTTCAAAAGAATTCTAAGTTTTTTAAATTGTTAAACTTTTCAGGAAATAATGGTCACTCATTGTTGCCTCGTTCCAGCTTTTGCGCACCATAAATTCACTCATCTTTAATGGCATTGATGAAAAATTGATTCACCAAGCTGTATTCACTAGTCGATCTGAGAACTTGTATGTGATTAACTCTCGATATTTTCTGCGAAGGTTATTAGGGTTACAAGAAACACTCTTTCAAAAATGATCTTTTGTTTGGAAGAAAAAACCAAGTAACAGTTTTATCCAAAAAAATTGACCAAAAAAAAATTTTTTTGGTCAATTTTTTCTCCGTTATGGGAAAAAAAACATTAATCTAATGTTTTTGTAAACTTTCATTTTTTTTAATTTTTGCTCCTGCTAGTTGTGAAAAAAAATGGTTTCTGTAACCCTAATAACATTCGTAGAAAATATCAAGAGTCAATCGCATGAATGTTCTCAGACCGACTATTAAATACAGTTTGGGAGTATCGACTTTTAATTGATGGAATTAAAGATGCGTGAAATTATAGTGCGCAAATGCCGTATCGTGTAAAAAATGAATCAG
The DNA here is from genome assembly GCA_951751655.1 of Ophion costatus. Classification (NCBI taxonomy): domain Eukaryota; kingdom Metazoa; phylum Arthropoda; class Insecta; order Hymenoptera; family Ichneumonidae; genus Ophion; species Ophion costatus. The sequence continues at coordinate 13,168,243 of OX632358.1, read as the reverse complement.
TATTGTTTCCTGAAATGTTATACAAGTTTAAACGAATATTATTTTCTTTCCAATTTCTCGATTTTTTTCATATATTTAACAAGCGACTAGTGTAAAGTGGTGAAAAATGTCGAAAAAATGGTCTTTTTATTTTGATGACGATTACACGATATTTAGGAATAATACACTTTTTCCTTTAACTGTTTTATAAAACTTCGATCAACTTGTGATGAAAAACGGTTCGATGGATCAATTTGAAAACGAACAGGGCTATTGGGGGTACATTGAGCCCAAAAAAAACGCGGCAACATTAGTCCTGCCATCAACATTTAAAACGTAGTGATATATTTACTGAAAATCCAGAAACTCATTTTTTGTCCTCTTCCAACTTAAGGTTAAGGGTGAAAAAAATTCACAAAAATCAACGAGAGGGGCTGGCAGGAAATTCATTTAAGTTGTCAAAGCTGCCCTTTAATTCCCGTTGCGATAATTTTTTGCTGAGATATCGATAATCAAAGACAAAAGGATCTTTTTTCATTCAAAGTCGGATATGACAGCAAAAAATTGACGTAGAAATATAAAAAAAACCAAATTGAAGCTGAATAAACAAGCTAACTGGCCTATACATTGAGTTAGCTGAAACAAAATTTCTTAGTCCGCGGACCCCTGAAAAAAAAATTAGGATTTTTTTCTCCCGCTATTTCTTATGATTGCGCAATAACCGTAGATCACAATTTTTTTACAAAATGATCTCGAAACTCCAAACTTGAAGTTTCAAAAGGCGTTTTTTCATCTCGATGCGACCTTTTTCACATAGATACAACGCTTCAAGAAACGCTAAAAAAATGAAGAAATTTTGTATTCCTTTAATTTTTTGGAGTAGTATATAAAAAGTATGGTCGTAAACACGAACTTTTTTTCAAACGCGTCTCTTCTTTTAAATTATTTTAAAGTTTCCCCTCGTACTTGACCGCTACAATTAACGTAATTAACGAACATATTTCATTCTTAGTTCCACGATTAAATTTACGATAGTTCTACTGCATTCCGCGGAGAAGGTATGAGGTTGAAGTTTGCATTGTTCGAACGCAATGAAAATTTATATTTGGGAATTCCTTTTTTATATTTTGGCAACCTTTGCTTACAAAAATTCTCCAACCATTTTTCAAGATATCTGTTTACTTAGCGATTTTCAATATAATTCTTGAAAAAACGATTTTTGATAACAATAACAATATAGAAAAATAAGATAAACAAGACCTTTCATTGCGTTCCAATAATGCAAACTTCAACACCATGGAGAGGGTGTACTGAGAACCAGTAGTGCTATAGCGACTCGTGCACCACCATATTCAATTCTTTTAACAAATAAACTTTTTTACATATTTCAATATATACCTAATAAAGCGTAAAAGTTCTTTTGACTATGTATTTTATTGTTTTCTTTTGAAAAAATCCAAAGATAACGGTCGAAAATGGGCAGTGTCAGTGGTGTCCTCCTTCCTTTACACACTGGGTCACTTTAACCCGGACGAATTTGAAATAAAATGCTCGCTTTCCCAAAATTGAATATTTTCAATAATTTTTTACAACCCAATTTTGGACGTTCCGAGCTGCTTAGGACTTCCCCTGTGGAAGGGTGGTGACATCTTAACATCCTTTGTAATAAATTTAAACAAATACCTAGAGCACTATTTATATACACCTTGTTCACCGCTTGCATCGCAAAGGCATGCCCACACTGTTGATGCATCAGATGACAGAGATTCAGCCCGGACAGAGTCTTATTATCCTCGAAAAGTTTTATCAGCAATATTTTCTCCATCGTCCACCAGTATCGGGCAAAGGAGAAGAAACTCGGTGTTGCGCTGGTTACGACGTTGCTCGAGCCATAGAGAACATATTTTCTCATGGTCTTTCGCAGGGCACATCCTCTGTTGCACTCCTTACCACCGACACATTGAAGAACACTGTCAACGGCCTCCGGGGATATTTTCCTTACTTCATGCCTGTACTCGTTTCCACGCTCGAGGAGATAATCAATCGTGCCGGGCAATTTAAATTCGTCGTAGTTCGATGTACTGTAAACACCAAAGATTGTGATGCTGTGGGCCGTCTTTGGCAATGAACGACAGCCTAGCCCACACCACCGCCGGTGGTGTGGATCTCAAGAGTCTTGCCGGGCGTAATGCATACAAGCTTGAACAGTAGTATGTAAACGACGGTGTAATTCGTGATGATAGTTGCCGCATCCAAGTACACCACAATGAGACCTGACCAGGCTTTGTGATTGGGCAGAGCGGCCTCGATATCACCAGCCCACTCGGAGCCCATGACGAACGGACTTTTCGGTGGAGAATCGATGACTTCCTGTCGTGTCATACGAGCCTGGAAGTTGAGGCCACATGCTTTGACCCGGATGAACACATCACCCTCGGCGAGTTGAGGCTCAGGCTTTCTCAGCGCCTTTACACCCTTGATATCCCCGAATCCGTTGAGTACGATAGCACGCACGTACCTTGACTTCTGGTATTTTCTTCTCGCCGTTCTTCATAGTGAAGTAGAAAATAGTGACAGCAAGCAGCTGTCACTATTTTCTCCGATCGTCTTCTCCTTGTAACCGGCGGTGGCGGTTTTCTCGTCGATTATTTTTTGTCACGCTTCGTTATTGGGATTTCTCGTCGGTGGTGTGACGGCGTCTTGAGGCGTTGCCCTCGACCACCGGGCTCCTTTCGTTCTTCTCACATCAGCCGAAAAAACTCACCATAGCAGGACGAAAAAAAACTCCACTCCATCAAACATTATTGTACATCGTGTGAAATATATTTTGAATGAATTTTCGAGGTTATAGCTCCTATGTGCGACCAATCAAAAAACAAGCTGTTCCGGAAGGAGGTGAGCGCGGTCGGTAAAAACGGGTCGATGCAAGCTGTGCGCCGTCAGTGAGAACGCAGATGAACTAAATTGTCGGTCTGGTAGACAATATTTTGAGCTTTGTTGGTATATTTTTGCTACATTAATGTTAAAAAAATTAAAATGACTTTTCCCCCGCCATTTATCCATGAAAACAGGTAAAACAAAGCTTAAAATGTGTGAATTTTCACGGCTCAGAGAATCGTTCTCAGAAAAGTACCGAAAACGCGATGCAATGGTTAATAATTCACCATTTGACGCACGGTGAACCACAAACTGGAAATCTTTTTTCGAAATTTTAGATAATGAAGCGAACCATCCCCTCGGAGCCAGCGTCCTGCATGCACACAACAAATTTTATTCCAATTGGTTGTTCCGTTCGGGAGAATTCCACTTTCAAAATTTCAAAGCGGTTAAGCGCGTCTATTTCATTTGAAAAAAATTGGATCAACTAGATTTTTCGTGGAATCAAATTTGTCCTATTGCATTCCATATTAGAATTATTTACTTTAAATATATGTATTTATTCAAATTAAAATCTGTTTAATATAGTTCAATAACTAAATATTTTATTTAATCCTAATAAATCTGTGATTTGGTTTCATCTGTTTAAAAAATGATTTAGTTGAATCCACCGAATGGGTCTATTTGATTTTTTTGAAAATTACATTAAATAGAATTTTCGTAGAGTCAACCAGTTTTCTATTTGATTGAACTACGGGTCTGTCTTTATTGCGACACACATATCAGAGGGGTGTGGGCGTACAGAGGGTGGAGAGATGTAGAATGTAGATTGTTGTTGGAATAATAAACACGTAGTACGACTTTAGAAATACCGTGTATTGTCTCGGCTCTCAACGCCACGACGCCTCTGGCTGTCTTTGTCTGCCTGTGCCGCCGACCTTATCACCTTCGACACCAACGCTTACATGCTGGGCAGGCCAGCCGAATTGAACGCCTTAACATCTATCACATCGTTCTCTTTTTAGAGAGCCAAACAAACAAAGTTATAGTTATAATGTTAACATAAACATAAAAGGTATCTTGAACGGTTTTACATCTCTCTCGTGTCGCCGTCATACTCCTTATAATCTATATTTGGTATTCAGCAGTTTACGCGTAATCCTTAAGGTAATTCGGCCTTTTGACTGTACGTCCACTTCTCGTTTGTTTCAGCGTCCCGAGACTTGACGTGCTCGGTTCATGCTCGACACCTCTTCCTCAACGCTCGTACTCTCTCTCATCTCCTCTCTCTCTTGATTTGTTGACAGAATCATTCTGTTCTACCCATGGCATCTCCGAATTACACTCACCAAATGCCTGTTCTTCCTTGATTTCGAGGTTCTCATTCTAACTGCCTCGAATAACGTGGAACCTGTTACGATTAATCGTTCTCCCTGATTCTGAAAGGATATTGTACGATATCGGCTACCCCGCTCTGCTAATAATTGCGCCCTGTTGTTCGAAATTGCTTGGCTTATTGTCCCTGATTCTTACTTGTTCTCCGATCTCGAGATTTGTAAGCTCTCTAGCTCCCTTATCGTGATATCTTTTCTGCGATGCTTGACGCGCTTTTAATTTTTTGTACATGTCGACGCTGTTCTGTTCGCGTTGTTCCAAACTAAAGTTCGGTAACAACCCGTTTACATTTCTACCCAGCATTAACTGGTTTGGGGAGCCGAGTTCCGCCGAGATGGGAGTATTTCCATACTTCAGAAGTGCCATGTCTTGATCTTTTTTTTTTGTCGTGACTTGTCTTTTCTAGCATTTTTTCACCGTTTGTATGTGTCGTTCTACCATGTCATTGCTTCTCGGAAATTCTGCCGACGAAACGAGATGCTCAAAATCCCACTTCTTTGCAAATTCTCGAAATTTGAAACCGCTAAACCGTGGGCCTCCATTCGAGTGCACCACTTTTGGTACTTCCCACCTCGCAAATTTTTTTTTTCAACAATCTTATGACAGCGCCACTCCCGGTTGTACTCAATACTCCGTTCTCAACGTCCTTTGTATAGTACTTTATTGCTAGGATAAAATCCTGGTTGCTTAGATGGAAAAGATCTACTCCTACTTTTCCGCACGGAACTTTCGGAACCTCGTGCGATATCAACGGCTCTTTAACGTTATTTTGTCTGTGATTTAGACAGGTCCAATAGTTGGATATCTTGTCCTGAATTTGTTTATCCATACTTGGCCAAAACAGCATTTCCCGCGTCTTGACTTTGGTTTTTTCTACCCCTTGGTGCATGTAATGTAATTTTTCTATTATTTCTCGACGCATGCTTTTTGGTATTACTACTCGATTTCCTTTACAGCACAACCCCTCATACTCAAACATTTCACAGTGGAACGTGAAATACGGCAACGCCAAGGGTGGTACCTCCGATTGGTGTTCCGGCCATCCACGTCTAACGAGCCGCAGCACTGCCTGAATTTCCTGGTCTTTGGCAGTCTCTTGTTTCAATTGTGTTAACCTGCGGGTACTCATGTATTCTTTGTAATCGATTAGCGTTATGTGCGCGTTGCCTTCCTCATCGTCGTTGTGATCGTTTTAATCTATGTGCGCTCTGGGTAGTGCGTCTGCGAAAAAAAGCTCTTCGTCTGGCTTGTAACATACTTTGATGTCGAAAGGTTGTAAACGTATTCTCATATTTTGTAATCTCATAGGGACTTCACACAACGCTCTGGACAAAGTTAGGAATAATGGTTTATGATCGATTTCAACTACAATGTCTCTGCCCAGTATATATTGCTGGTATCGCTCGCATCCTACAACTATCGCGAAATGTTCTTTCTCGATCTGAGTCCAGGCCCTCTGCGTCTGCGTGAATGCTCGCGAAGTGTACGCTAACGGAAGTGCATTTTGTAGCAACACTGCTCCCACTCCCGTGCTACTTGCATCGACACTTAACACACATTCTTTTCCCGGGTCATAATACTGGGCTAATAGTCAATATCTTTTTTAACTCCTCAATCGCCCTCGTGCTTGGCAGTCCACTTGAATACTACATCTTTCTTTATCAACGTCCTCAACGGCACTGTGCACTTTGTTGACATCGGGATGAATCTCGAAACGCAGTTTATCATACCTAGAAATCTCTCCACGTCTTTTACGTTACCTGGACGTTTAATTTTTTGTATTTCCTGTACTTTTTCGTCATCTATCTTTATACCGTTGTCTGTGAAAACGTACTACCGCAAGAACCGAATATTTTCCTTAGCGACATTGCACTTGTCCGCATTCAGTCTTACGTTATGTGGTCTCTAGCTCTGTGCAAAACTTTTCTAAGTATCGCGTTATGCTCATGTCAGTTTCGTTCGACGCCCAGATTATGATATCATCGATATAAATGGCAACATTTCTAATCTCCTTAAAGATTTCCGAGAATGGTCTGTGGAAAACTGTCGGTGTGGTTTTAATCCCGTATGGCAATCCGAGCACGGGCATTGTTGTGTAGCAAAATGACGTTGTCGTGTCTTTCGGAGTATTCCGGCCGTTTTTCTTTCAATGCACGGCTCAAGCGCATCAATTGTGTAGAAATGAGTCCCGCGTAGAGCTAGCCGCGGTCTATTTTTTCCCATTACTTGCTAGCGGCTGGCAGTGAAACTAGCCCGCCGCTAGCTTTGTATGTAACACTTGGAAATCGAACGCGTAGCCAGATGTTCTAGCTCGGTGCTAGATAGCTCTTAGATAGACGCTAGCTGGAAAGAAAGCTATTTTATAATTCGACGCTGGATAGGGTACGCTGGTTAGGGTTGAATAGAAAATGTAAACAATCATGATCACTTTGGAAAAATAACAAATTTTATTAAAAATTATAAATATCGAGTATTAATACACGTAAGAAGTAAGATAAGTAGGTTAGAAATTATTATAATTAATAATATCAGATTTGAAGTAATTTTTTTTGTTAAATATTTATCGCTTTTTTAATGGTGCGCGATCGCGTTTGTATTTTTTTTGTTATTGTTGTACTGATTATTACTTCATTGTTTATTGTATTGTTGATTACTTTTTTTATGGATTATACCTTCTTAATCGTTGAGCGCTTTTTTTACGGTGCATGATCGCGCCATATTGTATCTCGAAGGCTTTCGCTTAATTTTTTTTTCAATGAAAAGATTTTTTAGGTTTCGAAAATGAAAAATTCATTTTAGTCAATAATTATTGACTAAATATAATTATAATTTATGATATTATTCAAGTTAAATTACTCGGCACATCGAGAAAAGGTAACGCATAAAAAAAAATCATCTTAATTTTTGTTAGCAAATTTTTTAAAACCAATACATTCATAATATGTCGATATAATTTTATCATTGCATATGGATGTTTGTATCTTTCTAAAACTAATTGGATTATTAATTTTTTTTGCAAATGATTGTTCATTTTTATCAAAAATTGGACTTACCATTGCGTTCTTGATTTTGCAAACGTTTTCCGATCACATCGTTTATATCGGCTTTTATAGCTCGGTATTTACGGAGTCTATTTCGACTGGATTTTTTCTCCCGCTTTTCGTCCATAATTTTTAATAATTATTACTTGAGGAATAATTTTTCTCCGTGTGATAAAACTGTCACACGAAGAAAAAAGGTTATAATCCACTGAGCCATGCATTTAGACCGGCGACTCGATGTATCGAGAGAAAATCTGTTTTCTCCATCTAGCGGTTAAGTAAGTAACACTGCGAGAAAACATACGAGGAAAACTACTTTACCGTCATCTAGCGGCGAGGTACCCAAAACTACCTAGCAAAAACTTGCCAGCCACAACCTAGCGCCTCGCGAGTTATGCTATCTAGGTCAATCTAGACAGCGGCTAGGGTCAAAGTAGTTTATGCCGAGTGAATTTCTACACGGGAATTGTAGTCGGTAGCGATCCCCAGTTATGGTTTCATTCGGTTTCAGCAGTTCCTAATACATCACACCCCTCTGATCCCACCAAATACAGAGCAAGAGCATAGACCCATGGATATTTGGCTTTGCCACTGATGTTGATGGTTGGCCGGGCTTAACCCATGACTTTCTGCGCTTCGGATTGTCGTAATGGATCCATTTTTCATCACCAGTAACAATTCGATGCAATAAACCTTTTCTTTTCTCCCGTTGAAGCAGCAGTTCACATGTCAAAATATGCCTCTCAATGTCCCTTGGTTACAATTCATATAGGACCGAATGTCCTTCCTTCTGGATTAGGCCCAAAGTTTTAAGACGTTTTCCTACCGTTGATAAGTCAACTCCCAATGATGTAGACAATTCTTGAAGTGTTTGAGATGAATCTTCATTGAGCAATGCCTCCAACTCATTATCTTCAAATTTTTTCGGCTGGCCAGGTCGCTCCTTGTCATTCAAGTCGAAATCACTAGCTATAAAAGGTGCAAACCACTTCTGACACGTTTGCTCGGCTGGAGCATGTTCATCATACACTTCCACTAAAATACGATGAGCTTCAGCAGCACTTTTGCTCCTATTAAAGTAATGAAGTAAAACTCCCCGCAAAAACACTTTATTCGGCACAAATGTTGACAGATTCAATAAATTGTAAAGTGTTGTTATTTACGATTCAAAAAGAGGTTATGTATATCAAATGACATTCTATGGTAGCTGTTTCACGATGAATACATTACTGTCGGTAATAAGGGAATACTGTACTACGTACGCCATCTCTTGTAAAACGCTACGAATTAATTCCAACACGTAATATTATAATTAGCCAGCCGTAATCGCTGGCCGAGTTACCTGAAGAACAAATCGGTAACATAACGGATACCTTTGGAGACCGATTACCGATGGAGAATGCTCCGTCGGTGAGACCCTCTGGGATCGCAACGAGTCATCGTGCGAGAGCGGGCAAATGTTCTTTTCAGAAGCGCGACGCGGCAAACTCCAGCTTCCACCCGCAACCCAAAACGGCCCGCTCTCCAATACGATGCACCTCATCATGGGGGCGCCGGCATCACAGCCGGGCGTGCACTGATTCTCAGACCGGTCCAGTTGGGGGCATCCCCCCAACGGGGGATATACAGGGCGTCCAATAGGAAGTTGCTGAAACTAATCGACTGTCATTTTAAAACACGTGCACAGACTCAGAAGAGCCAAATTGCTTTAAATAGAGGAAACTCTGCAGTTTTAACTGCACATAAATAAAACCCAGTCAAATATTTTTTATATCAATTTATTACATCTTATAAAAATAACGAAAAAGTACAGTGATTAATGATAGATATTTTCGAAGTGCGAACCGTTAGATTGTGCACAAAAATCAATTCTCTTTTGAAAACTGTGAAAAACTGTGTCCAACATATCGTTCGTAATGCCGCGAACCACTTCCTGGATGGCCGCTATCAGTTCTTCTACTGTGCTGGGGTTTTTAGCGTAACAATGATCTTTAATGTAACCCCACAAGAAAAAATCACAAGGATTCAGGTCCGGTGAGTACGGAAGCCATTCTAGTCCGCCTTGAGCAAATTTAGGGTACCCCAGACCGATTACTCGAGTCCCATATACGCGATGAATAGCTTCGAATACTTCACGAGTCCGGTGCGGCGTCGCTCCATCTTGCATGAAGTAAACATTTTTTACCAGTCCCCTCTTTTTTGCATAAGGGAAGAATTTCGTTTCCAAAAGCTGCTTGTAACTCTCTCCTGTTACCGTAGATTCCAAGAATTGCAAATAAATTCCTTTTACTGAAATCGCTGCCCATGCCGTTACTTTCTGTGGATAAAGGGACTTCGGTAGCGATATGTTGGGATTTTCCGTTCCCCAAAACCGGTAATTTTGCTTGTTTACGTACCCATTCATCCAAAAATGTGCTTCATCGGAATAAATAATCAATTTCTCATTAAGTTCTTCGGCTTCAAACATTCCCGTAATAGTGTTACACAATTCGATGCGTTTCGTCATGGCATGTTCAGTTAATAATTGACGAGTGCTTATTTTATACGGATGAAACTTTAAAAAATATTTCAGAATGATGTGTAATGATGATTTGGTTATTTTTAATGCTTGAGCAGCTTTCCGAATCGAATTTTGGATTTTGTTTCAAATAATTTTCAACTTCGCTGATCTTCTCTGGTGTAGTCACCGTAACAGATGGACCTGACAACTCGTGTCTACGGTCCTGGAGTGTACCATACTTCGCGAAGTTATCGATTATCCTACAAAAATTAACGTAAAATTACTTCAATGCAGTTTAATTGAATTGAAACACAAGTTGTGTGATAGATGAATATGAATAAATATTAAATTCTTACCTTTTCAGAGTGTTTTCGCTGGCAACTCTATGAGTTCCAAACGTAGTACGAAATCCTCTATACGCATTACTATAAATTTTTCCCCTCGAGAAGAAGCACTCAATAAGATATACTTTTTCTTCCGTGGTGAGCTCACTCATTTTGGCGGGCGCGTACTTGCTTCAACCACGGCTGGAATAAAACTGTGGGGCCTCAGGTATGCGCCTTAGAAAAAGGGACCCCTATTGAATTCATGGAGGGAAGAGACACTTATTTAGTTTTAGCAACTTCCTACTGGACACCCTGTATATCACGTCACTATAAATATATATATGTATATATGTGTATGTATATATATATTGTGACGTGGTAATTTCGCATGTCACGAAAGATTAAAGGTGACTCGGGCTCGGCGTGTGGAAAGGCGCCTCCCGCCGTCCAGGAACCCCCTCAAGCGATTATCTCAGGGCCCACCTTAGCGTAATTCATTTATTTTATTTTTTTGCCTTTTCCCTTTTGCCGTATACCTTTTTGCCATTATTTTGTTTTGTATTCCGTGAGGGACCGGCGCGTTCTCGCCGTTACTGACTAACAAGGACAGGATTGAGGAGCGAGGCAAGGATCGATTGGCAACGGAGTTACCGGCCACGTCGCACCCGGTCCAGCGGCCAGTCGTCGCTCCTCTACCCTATATCAGCGGAGCCCCTCACGGAGGAGAGGGGGGGGGGGTCTCGCCTAATAGCGGCCCTCAATACCTCGTGTCAATGGCTTCCGTTGGGCATTGGCGAGCGACAACGGAAAGTCGCAGGTTCCAAGGATGGGTAGCCCGCTCGAAGCCTAACTCCAAGCTGTCCGTCTTCCTCTACAGCCTGTCATCATCCCGATGAGTTCGTGAACCAATCAGGTCCCGGAACGGGATCTTAAGGCATTTTTTACGCTCACTAATTATGAAAATGCGAACGTTATCAGCAATATCCATGCTACATAATTCGAAAAAACTGTGACTAGGCAAGGAGTGCGAGTTGGGACCCAGGTCCCCGGGAAAGCTCTTCGCGAAAATTTCGACACTTGAGTTCTGGTCTGGAGCGAGGTTCGACGCACTTCCCGAGCCGTAGCCGTTCCCGCTAGACAAGAAACTGATGCCACCGGAAGTATCGGGGACCGGAACCGAGGTTTTACCGGATCGCGATGTTCAGAAACGGTAGCAGTGCGCGGCCGTTGTTTCGCTCATTTTGAGACCTATCGTAATGACCGCGCTACGTCCCGTTGAGGTAAAGTATCGAGAATTTGGATAATACTATACATTGAAATCATGAGGAATATTTTCGGGGCGGCGCAGTCACGAACGGGAAGGATCGAGTCACCTTGCGCGATTCCGTCTTTCGCGAAGACTTTGCTGAAATTAAATTAACGTAGAGCCGAGATACGAGGTCAAAGTACGTTCGAGGAAGAAATCTGTACCGCTTTCGAGAAAGAAGAGGACTGCGAATTGCGCGTATACGCGGGTAGCCGCTCCCGCTGTAGGCGAGAGCAGCGAGAAAATAAAATTCATTACTGTTTTCACCAAGTCTCGGAGTGTCGTCTTAATATTCTTTAGTGCCGTTGTCATGGATCAACCACGCCCCTTTACTGAGTTCAGGGCTGCGGTAGTCGGGTACACTCCATCTCGTCGATTCGTCGGGAAAAATAAGTTTGACGTGTAAAATTTGCCCGTTGGAGCCTTTATTCCGTACGAGTCGAGCGAGAGCGAATTTGGAGACGCTAGTACCGGAAATCGTGTCACAATATACAGGGTGGATCAATAACTATTAGCACCTTGGATATCTTCGAAACTATAAGGTTCACAGAAATATTTGCTGAAATGAAATTGCACAGTATGAAAGGGGCCATGCGAAAACGATAATGGTTTTTTTGCAGATGGAGGTACTTCGAACATTTAAACGTCAACTCTATTTTTTTAATGGATTGGTATGTTTGTTTTTTGTACCATGAGAGGAGCTTAAAACGAGTTCAACGACCTGGAACATAAGGTCATTGAAGGTCATAGAAAGTACAGAAAGGCCATAATACTTACAGTTTAGGTAGTACATTTGCACAACATGCATTTATGGGCAACGGAAAATCCACATTGGCTGCGGCAGGTTGAACCTCACAGTCAATGGTCTGTGAATGTATGGTGCGGAATCATAGGTGCTAAAATTATTGGTCCATTTTTTATCAATGGAAATTTGAATGGCAACGTCTACAGTAATTTTATAAAACATACATTCGGTCTTTGGTTCGAATCCTTCCCTTTACTTATACGACAAACCATGTGGTATCAACATGAGGGATGCCCAGCACATTGTTCATTGATTGCACGAAGGCAACTCGACGAAAAATTTCGAAACCGTCGGATTGGACGCGGCGGTCCAATAGCGTGGCCAGCTCGATCCCCAGAGAGAGAGAGAGAGAGAGAGAGAGAGAGAGAGAGAGAGAGAGAGAGAGAGAGAGAGAGAGAGAGAGAGAGAGAGAGAGAGAGAGAGAGAGAGAGAGAGAGAGAGGGAGAGAGAGAGAGAGAGAGTGAGAGAGAGACTGACTGACTGACTGACTGACTGACTGACTGACTGACTGACTGACTGACTGACTGACTGACTGACTGACTGACTGACTGACTGACTGACTGACTGACTGACTGACTGACTGACTGACTGACTGACTGACTGACTGACTGACTGACTGACTGACTGACTGACTGACTGACTGACTGACTGACTGACTGACTGACTGACTGACTGACTGACTGACTGACTGACTGACTGACTGACTGACTGACTGACTGACTGACTGACTGACTGACTGACTGACTGACTGACTGACTGACTGACTGACTGACTGACTGACTGACTGACTGACTGACTGACTGACTGACTGACTGACTGACTGACTGACTGACTGACTGACTGACTGACTGACTGACTGACTGACTGACTGACTGACTGACTGACTGACTGACTGACTGACTGACTGACTGACTGACTGACTGACTGACTGACTGACTGACTGACTGACTGACTGACTGACTGACTGACTGACTGACTGACTGACTGACTGACTGACTGACTGACTGACTGACTGACTGACTGACTGACTGACTGACTGACTGACTGACTGACTGACTGACTGACTGACTGACTGACTGACTGACTGACTGACTGACTGACTGACTGACTGACTGACTGACTGACTGACTGACTGACTGACTGACTGACTGACTGACTGACTGACTGACTGACTGACTGACTGACTGACTGACTGACTGACTGACTGACTGACTGACTGACTGACTGACTGACTGACTGACTGACTGACTGACTGACTGACTGACTGACTGACTGACTGACTGACTGACTGACTGACTGACTGACTGACTGACTGACTGACTGACTGACTGACTGACTGACTGACTGACTGACTGACTGACTGACTGACTGACTGACTGACTGACTGACTGACTGACTGACTGACTGACTGACTGACTGACTGACTGACTGACTGACTGACTGACTGACTGACTGACTGACTGACTGACTGACTGACTGACTGACTGACTGACTGACTGACTGACTGACTGACTGACTGACTGACTGACTGACTGACTGACTGACTGACTGACTGACTGACTGACTGACTGACTGACTGACTGACTGACTGACTGACTGACTGACTGACTGACTGACTGACTGACTGACTGACTGACTGACTGACTGACTGACTGACTGACTGACTGACTGACTGACTGACTGACTGACTGACTGACTGACTGACTGACTGACTGACTGACTGACTGACTGACTGACTGACTGACTGACTGACTGACTGACTGACTGACTGACTGACTGACTGACTGACTGACTGACTGACTGACTGACTGACTGACTGACTGACTGACTGACTGACTGACTGACTGACTGACTGACTGACTGACTGACTGACTGACTGACTGACTGACTGACTGACTGACTGACTGACTGACTGACTGACTGACTGACTGACTGACTGACTGACTGACTGACTGACTGACTGACTGACTGACTGACTGACTGACTGACTGACTGACTGACTGACTGACTGACTGACTGACTGACTGACTGACTGACTGACTGACTGACTGACTGACTGACTGACTGACTGACTGACTGACTGACTGACTGACTGACTGACTGACTGACTGACTGACTGACTGACTGACTGACTGACTGACTGACTGACTGACTGACTGACTGACTGACTGACTGACTGACTGACTGACTGACTGACTGACTGACTGACTGACTGACTGACTGACTGACTGACTGACTGACTGACTGACTGACTGACTGACTGACTGACTGACTGACTGACTGACTGACTGACTGACTGACTGACTGACTGACTGACTGACTGACTGACTGACTGACTGACTGACTGACTGACTGACTGACTGACTGACTGACTGACTGACTGACTGACTGACTGACTGACTGACTGACTGACTGACTGACTGACTGACTGACTGACTGACTGACTGACTGACTGACTGACTGACTGACTGACTGACTGACTGACTGACTGACTGACTGACTGACTGACTGACTGACTGACTGACTGACTGACTGACTGACTGACTGACTGACTGACTGACTGACTGACTGACTGACTGACTGACTGACTGACTGACTGACTGACTGACTGACTGACTGACTGACTGACTGACTGACTGACTGACTGACTGACTGACTGACTGACTGACTGACTGACTGACTGACTGACTGACTGACTGACTGACTGACTGACTGACTGACTGACTGACTGACTGACTGACTGACTGACTGACTGACTGACTGACTGACTGACTGACTGACTGACTGACTGACTGACTGACTGACTGACTGACTGACTGACTGACTGACTGACTGACTGACTGACTGACTGACTGACTGACTGACTGACTGACTGACTGACTGACTGACTGACTGACTGACTGACTGACTGACTGACTGACTGACTGACTGACTGACTGACTGACTGACTGACTGACTGACTGACTGACTGACTGACTGACTGACTGACTGACTGACTGACTGACTGACTGACTGACTGACTGACTGACTGACTGACTGACTGACTGACTGACTGACTGACTGACTGACTGACTGACTGACTGACTGACTGACTGACTGACTGACTGACTGACTGACTGACTGACTGACTGACTGACTGACTGACTGACTGACTGACTGACTGACTGACTGACTGACTGACTGACTGACTGACTGACTGACTGACTGACTGACTGACTGACTGACTGACTGACTGACTGACTGACTGACTGACTGACTGACTGACTGACTGACTGACTGACTGACTGACTGACTGACTGACTGACTGACTGACTGACTGACTGACTGACTGACTGACTGACTGACTGACTGACTGACTGACTGACTGACTGACTGACTGACTGACTGACTGACTGACTGACTGACTGACTGACTGACTGACTGACTGACTGACTGACTGACTGACTGACTGACTGACTGACTGACTGACTGACTGACTGACTGACTGACTGACTGACTGACTGACTGACTGACTGACTGACTGACTGACTGACTGACTGACTGACTGACTGACTGACTGACTGACTGACTGACTGACTGACTGACTGACTGACTGACTGACTGACTGACTGACTGACTGACTGACTGACTGACTGACTGACTGACTGACTGACTGACTGACTGACTGACTGACTGACTGACTGACTGACTGACTGACTGACTGACTGACTGACTGACTGACTGACTGACTGACTGACTGACTGACTGACTGACTGACTGACTGACTGACTGACTGACTGACTGACTGACTGACTGACTGACTGACTGACTGACTGACTGACTGACTGACTGACTGACTGACTGACTGACTGACTGACTGACTGACTGACTGACTGACTGACTGACTGACTGACTGACTGACTGACTGACTGACTGACTGACTGACTGACTGACTGACTGACTGACTGACTGACTGACTGACTGACTGACTGACTGACTGACTGACTGACTGACTGACTGACTGACTGACTGACTGACTGACTGACTGACTGACTGACTGACTGACTGACTGACTGACTGACTGACTGACTGACTGACTGACTGACTGACTGACTGACTGACTGACTGACTGACTGACTGACTGACTGACTGACTGACTGACTGACTGACTGACTGACTGACTGACTGACTGACTGACTGACTGACTGACTGACTGACTGACTGACTGACTGACTGACTGACTGACTGACTGACTGACTGACTGACTGACTGACTGACTGACTGACTGACTGACTGACTGACTGACTGACTGACTGACTGACTGACTGACTGACTGACTGACTGACTGACTGACTGACTGACTGACTGACTGACTGACTGACTGACTGACTGACTGACTGACTGACTGACTGACTGACTGACTGACTGACTGACTGACTGACTGACTGACTGACTGACTGACTGACTGACTGACTGACTGACTGACTGACTGACTGACTGACTGACTGACTGACTGACTGACTGACTGACTGACTGACTGACTGACTGACTGACTGACTGACTGACTGACTGACTGACTGACTGACTGACTGACTGACTGACTGACTGACTGACTGACTGACTGACTGACTGACTGACTGACTGACTGACTGACTGACTGACTGACTGACTGACTGACTGACTGACTGACTGACTGACTGACTGACTGACTGACTGACTGACTGACTGACTGACTGACTGACTGACTGACTGACTGACTGACTGACTGACTGACTGACTGACTGACTGACTGACTGACTGACTGACTGACTGACTGACTGACTGACTGACTGACTGACTGACTGACTGACTGACTGACTGACTGACTGACTGACTGACTGACTGACTGACTGACTGACTGACTGACTGACTGACTGACTGACTGACTGACTGACTGACTGACTGACTGACTGACTGACTGACTGACTGACTGACTGACTGACTGACTGACTGACTGACTGACTGACTGACTGACTGACTGACTGACTGACTGACTGACTGACTGACTGACTGACTGACTGACTGACTGACTGACTGACTGACTGACTGACTGACTGACTGACTGACTGACTGACTGACTGACTGACTGACTGACTGACTGACTGACTGACTGACTGACTGACTGACTGACTGACTGACTGACTGACTGACTGACTGACTGACTGACTGACTGACTGACTGACTGACTGACTGACTGACTGACTGACTGACTGACTGACTGACTGACTGACTGACTGACTGACTGACTGACTGACTGACTGACTGACTGACTGACTGACTGACTGACTGACTGACTGACTGACTGACTGACTGACTGACTGACTGACTGACTGACTGACTGACTGACTGACTGACTGACTGACTGACTGACTGACTGACTGACTGACTGACTGACTGACTGACTGACTGACTGACTGACTGACTGACTGACTGACTGACTGACTGACTGACTGACTGACTGACTGACTGACTGACTGACTGACTGACTGACTGACTGACTGACTGACTGACTGACTGACTGACTGACTGACTGACTGACTGACTGACTGACTGACTGACTGACTGACTGACTGACTGACTGACTGACTGACTGACTGACTGACTGACTGACTGACTGACTGACTGACTGACTGACTGACTGACTGACTGACTGACTGACTGACTGACTGACTGACTGACTGACTGACTGACTGACTGACTGACTGACTGACTGACTGACTGACTGACTGACTGACTGACTGACTGACTGACTGACTGACTGACTGACTGACTGACTGACTGACTGACTGACTGACTGACTGACTGACTGACTGACTGACTGACTGACTGACTGACTGACTGACTGACTGACTGACTGACTGACTGACTGACTGACTGACTGACTGACTGACTGACTGACTGACTGACTGACTGACTGACTGACTGACTGACTGACTGACTGACTGACTGACTGACTGACTGACTGACTGACTGACTGACTGACTGACTGACTGACTGACTGACTGACTGACTGACTGACTGACTGACTGACTGACTGACTGACTGACTGACTGACTGACTGACTGACTGACTGACTGACTGACTGACTGACTGACTGACTGACTGACTGACTGACTGACTGACTGACTGACTGACTGACTGACTGACTGACTGACTGACTGACTGACTGACTGACTGACTGACTGACTGACTGACTGACTGACTGACTGACTGACTGACTGACTGACTGACTGACTGACTGACTGACTGACTGACTGACTGACTGACTGACTGACTGACTGACTGACTGACTGACTGACTGACTGACTGACTGACTGACTGACTGACTGACTGACTGACTGACTGACTGACTGACTGACTGACTGACTGACTGACTGACTGACTGACTGACTGACTGACTGACTGACTGACTGACTGACTGACTGACTGACTGACTGACTGACTGACTGACTGACTGACTGACTGACTGACTGACTGACTGACTGACTGACTGACTGACTGACTGACTGACTGACTGACTGACTGACTGACTGACTGACTGACTGACTGACTGACTGACTGACTGACTGACTGACTGACTGACTGACTGACTGACTGACTGACTGACTGACTGACTGACTGACTGACTGACTGACTGACTGACTGACTGACTGACTGACTGACTGACTGACTGACTGACTGACTGACTGACTGACTGACTGACTGACTGACTGACTGACTGACTGACTGACTGACTGACTGACTGACTGACTGACTGACTGACTGACTGACTGACTGACTGACTGACTGACTGACTGACTGACTGACTGACTGACTGACTGACTGACTGACTGACTGACTGACTGACTGACTGACTGACTGACTGACTGACTGACTGACTGACTGACTGACTGACTGACTGACTGACTGACTGACTGACTGACTGACTGACTGACTGACTGACTGACTGACTGACTGACTGACTGACTGACTGACTGACTGACTGACTGACTGACTGACTGACTGACTGACTGACTGACTGACTGACTGACTGACTGACTGACTGACTGACTGACTGACTGACTGACTGACTGACTGACTGACTGACTGACTGACTGACTGACTGACTGACTGACTGACTGACTGACTGACTGACTGACTGACTGACTGACTGACTGACTGACTGACTGACTGACTGACTGACTGACTGACTGACTGACTGACTGACTGACTGACTGACTGACTGACTGACTGACTGACTGACTGACTGACTGACTGACTGACTGACTGACTGACTGACTGACTGACTGACTGACTGACTGACTGACTGACTGACTGACTGACTGACTGACTGACTGACTGACTGACTGACTGACTGACTGACTGACTGACTGACTGACTGACTGACTGACTGACTGACTGACTGACTGACTGACTGACTGACTGACTGACTGACTGACTGACTGACTGACTGACTGACTGACTGACTGACTGACTGACTGACTGACTGACTGACTGACTGACTGACTGACTGACTGACTGACTGACTGACTGACTGACTGACTGACTGACTGACTGACTGACTGACTGACTGACTGACTGACTGACTGACTGACTGACTGACTGACTGACTGACTGACTGACTGACTGACTGACTGACTGACTGACTGACTGACTGACTGACTGACTGACTGACTGACTGACTGACTGACTGACTGACTGACTGACTGACTGACTGACTGACTGACTGACTGACTGACTGACTGACTGACTGACTGACTGACTGACTGACTGACTGACTGACTGACTGACTGACTGACTGACTGACTGACTGACTGACTGACTGACTGACTGACTGACTGACTGACTGACTGACTGACTGACTGACTGACTGACTGACTGACTGACTGACTGACTGACTGACTGACTGACTGACTGACTGACTGACTGACTGACTGACTGACTGACTGACTGACTGACTGACTGACTGACTGACTGACTGACTGACTGACTGACTGACTGACTGACTGACTGACTGACTGACTGACTGACTGACTGACTGACTGACTGACTGACTGACTGACTGACTGACTGACTGACTGACTGACTGACTGACTGACTGACTGACTGACTGACTGACTGACTGACTGACTGACTGACTGACTGACTGACTGACTGACTGACTGACTGACTGACTGACTGACTGACTGATTGATATATTTATGCCTTGGTTTGGAACCTTGAGGCAATATGATACATGTTATGTACAGTTTGTGGATAAACGTTTTGTTAAATGTAAGAACTAAATATAATATAAACGGTTATAAAATAATAATAATAACAATAATAGTAATGGTAACAATGGTTGATGTGATCATGTTAATATTGGTAGTAGAACTAGGAACTAAAAATAAAATAAAATAAAATAAAATTAAAAAACGGAGAAAATATGTTTTACTAACGCATAGTGTACGGATGGAGATGCGCAGAGGATGCACATGTGTGAGTGAGAGTTGCGGTTTGCTTAGTAGCTATCAGTGTCACGCTCGAAAAGATGAGAGAATAATCTCGATTTAAAAATTTCTAAGGTAGGGGACATTTTAATCTCTAGAGGGAGAGAATGCCAGACGTACATGGCCGCCAAGCCGAAGGAGTTTCGGAGAATAGCAGTACGATGAAGCGGTATCAGAAATGCATCGGTCGCGGTACGATGAGCCGAGTACAGTGATGGTTGCGCAGGTGGGAACATTTCAATCAGATATTGAGGAGCGTTGTTGTTCGAAGTGTTATAAACCATAACACCCATGAAGTAGAGTCTTCTGGTCCTGACTGTTAACCAACCTAATTTACGACGGTATGGTGAGATGTGTTCATCTCTTCGGAGATTGAAAATAAATCTGATCGCTGTGTTGATAAGTTTCTGCAACTTGTGATTCTGCTCAATTGACAAATCATTGTAGACCAAACTACAATGATCGAGGATGGGGAAGATGAGAGTGGTGATGAGCGAAATTCTGGCTTAACGTGATAGTGCATTTTTGTGATATTTCAGTTTATATAGGGAATAATTTACTGTGCGGGAAATGGCTGACACGTGTTTGTGCCAGGAAAGGTCGTATGACATAATCACTCCTAGATTTCTTGCTTCACTCACATATGGTACGGTGGTGCCATTTGCAGTGATAGGAGCTAGTTCATCCAGGTTTAATTTGTTTATGTATGCTCTAGATCTCAGCACCATAACGAGCGATTTTTTCAAGTTCAGTTTGAGCCCGTTGTCATCTGCATAGTTTGCTATTACTTGTATGTCGGTTGAGATGCGGTTTATTCCGTCGGCAATATCGGTCGGTGGGCGGCTGAGGTAAATTTGGGTGTCATCGGCAAAGACCATGTGTTGGGAGTGGCGGAGGTTTAGTCCGATATCGTTTAAAAATAGAGAAAAGAGTAGCGGTCCCAGGACTGAACCTTGGGGAACACCTGCGTGTGTTTCACACCACCCAGAACACAGACCTTCGTCGTCAATGACCGCCTGAGATCTCGAAGTTAAATACGCGAACACCCATTTTAGGGCGTGGTCTGAGAATCCGATCGTTTTAATTTTCTGAATAGTTTCGTGTGAGGGACTGTGTCAAAGGCTTTGCTGAATTCGAATAGCACAAGGATGGTTAAGCTTCGATTATCGGTTGAGGTTTTAATATCATGACTGATTCGAAGGAGAGCTGATTGAGTGCTGAAGCATTTTCTATAGCCGAACTGTCTTGGGTCTAAAATGTTGTGATTGGTAATGAATGAGACGATTTGCTGATGGATAATGCGTTCAAAGATCTTGGAAAGTTCAGGTAGGTTTGCGATTGGTCGTGTGTCGGATAGGGTTTTGGGTGGGTTTGATTTAAGTAACGGTCGGATTAAGGCTCGCTTCCACCTTTGCGGGAAGTGAGCTAGCTTCAAGCAAGCGTTAAAAAACGATGTGAGTGTTCTGGAAAGTACTAGGCGAGACTTTTGGAGTACAAATGGGTTAATTCCGTCAACTTCTGCAGATAGTGAGGTTGATCCAATGTGACGGATGAGCGCGGAGACAGTTTCAGCATAGACAGCCGTGGAATTAAAGGTTGGGCCTCCGATTCCACGCTCCTCCAGGATTTCAGTGAGGTGATTAAGGTTACAGGGCTCGGATGTGTTTGTCACCTGTGCGAAAAATGAGTTCTATTCATTTGTGGAGAAAAAATTGAAAGGGGTGACAGCGGTGGGTTTGGTTAGTCCTAGTGTTCGCAGCTCTTTCCACATACGACCTATATCAGTGATTCCTGACAGTCTGTGCCCATGAAACTCCTCTCTGGCTGATTTTATGTCAACTGCCAGTACATTACGAAATTGTCTATAAATAGCATAGTTCAAAATGCAACTTGATCGCTTAGCTTGTTTAAAGAGCAAATTGCGTTGTTTAATTCGCATTTTCAGTTCTGGGGTCATCCAAGGTGCTAGCGGTCGTTGCACGCGAAACTCTTGTAACGGTGCATGTTTCTCGAATTCCGAACAGACTATTCCATTGAAACGATCTAAATGGTTATCAATATCGGAAACGGTGTCACATAAATCTATAGACTCAAGGATTTCATCATTTAGGACCGAAGAAAGAGATTGACAGAAAGTTTCTTGATTGAAGGTTTTGAGAGCATGTCGAGAGATGACACGATCTATGTGAGACCGAGATTGGAACTGGTAAGTGAGAGTAATCAGGTCACCTGGGATGAATGGTGCTGAGGATTTATGAAATAGAGACTGTTTGGATGGGTGATCGATTATGAAAACATCGAGCCAAGAATCGCAAGTTGCAGTATGAAATGTGGCTTCTGAGTCGCCATGTGCCAAGTCGTGGCAATTTCACGGAGAAGCTTTGCTTCGAATTTTGTACTTACTAAGTTGCAGTTCAGATCGCCAGTAATGACTATGTTTTCGTAGTCGAAAGTAAATCGTGTAATTGTACTTAGATATTCATCGAAAAGAAACCCCTTCGGCCTTCTATAGATAGAGCTAAATAGCAATGATTCGTTCATCTGATTTTTTGCTTCGATTATTATGTACTCGGGAGCATTTAGGATGATATTAGGCGAGATTGCAAGAACTTTCACTTTTAAACTATTGTGTACGTAGATAGCTACGCCGCCTCCGCGTCTGCATTTACGATCGTTTCGAATTAATGCATATTCTGGTAGAGAAATCAGGGAGTCAGAAACATTATCGTTTAGCTATGTTTCAGATATTGAGATAATGTGAAAGAAATTTCTGGAAAGATGCATGTTTATGAGATCGAAATGACTCAGCAGAGAATTTGCATTGAGCTATTTTTAAAGAGGAATTTTCCGGTGATTGAGGTGTGCGCATGATTATATTTGTATTTCCCGGATTATTGCAGTTAGGTTGATCTCGGTCCAGTCAAACTAGATTTGTGAGATCGGCCTCGCTACGAATTCTAATTTGTGGTGTGCCTTCGGACTTGCGCACGTGAGTTTCGTTTCCGTGGGGCCAAACATATTTGTACCCTGCGATTTTGGCTTTGGCCTTGGTCTTATGAAGCAAGGAATATGTGAGTGCGGGAAGCATCTCATTCACGAAAATATTTCCGGGGCACTCGACGGAGAAAACCTCGCGTATGGTTAAGACTTTTTTCGCTCGTTTTTTTCCTAGGATGAAGTCGCGAACCGTGGGTGATTTTGGTATGACTATGTACGCTTTGTGCATGTTTCGCGACGAGGAGGAAGCGTCGGAGTGATCCCCGACTGGATGGAGCGTTGTTTTTGTGAGGGATCTTATGGCGAGAACCTCGGTGACTAGACCTGGAATGCCAAGAGCGGAAAAAACTTTCCGTACCATTTCCTCTGGCGTGTCTTGAAAATCGACCGGAATTCCCGTCAAAGTAATCTCTGACATACTCCGATCGGACGATCGACGTGAGAGGTCAGACACGGCTGCATCGACTTTGTCGTTGAGCGTTGAAAACTCGTTACGTATAGCGTGAGTATCAGTGATTGCGGCGTTTACTTTCTGGTCGAGATCTGAGACACGTCGATTCGTATTCTCGTCACGCTGTTTTAATTCGGCGATATCATTGACAACAGTTGATAGGGTGCCTTGAATCGCTTGCAGTATAGCGTTGGTGGATGTAGTCGATTGCTCGAGTCGCGCGTAAATGTCATGTAGTGTGACAATGGGGGTGGAGGTTTGCGAAGTTAGAGGTCGGTCTGGTGAAACTTCGGGTGTACGAGGTGTTTTACGCGATTTTTGCATGGCGCAGGGGTCGCAGTGAAAAGCGGATGTATTTCCGAAATGATCTGGTTCGTAAGCGAATTTTTGAGTGGCGCATGCTACATGAAAGCATCTTTCGCAGCCACCTAAGCATGCTACCATAGTATCATGTCGGTTTGGGGGGTTTTTTACATATGCCGCAACGTGATGACATGGTGACGTGTGTAAATATATATATAGATCTAAGGTTAAGTCCGTGTTCGCAAATGTATGTATGATTTTAAAGAAAGCAAAGTGATGTGATGAATGTGTTGCGTCTGATAAACTCGAGGGCTACGATGTTGAGCGGCCGGCGGGCAACTTCGATTTCAGACGATGGATGACGATCGATGAGCGTGGCCGGTGTAGATGAAACGACGATAGAGGCGTGATGATAGCCTTGGTGCGCTCGAAAATACTGTCGGATTTTGTACACAGACGTACAGCCGTGCTAGCACGCGTTCGAAGACCGTGCTATAGGCGCGTGACTATAGCGTTGCGAGTATGGAGATCGATCCATCGCTTGCGCGTTCGATTGAAGGCCAGAGTATAGATGCGTAACTGTAGCGTGACCGCTACTATAGCACTTCAGCGAAAGACGCGGCGATTACCGGGAAGCCGGTGAGCCAGCCATGATTCCAGACAGGTTATAAAATCCTGTCAATTTTTGTCAATTGTTTCGACCGTATTTTCGCACAATGTACGCCGCCCAGGGTTCCAAAATTTGTCTTAATCGGTGGAAAGCAATTTTGTGCGTGCTTTTTGCGTAGAACAAAAACGCCCAAAGGCAGACAGCGGCAGGACTAGGTCCAAAAAGTCGGAGCGAAAAAGGAGGCGTAATAAACACGTCTGTTCACACTCACCGCTAGAGAGAGAGAGAGAAAGAGTGTAGTCGCGGCTCTTGTGGCCGGGTGCTTGGCACGGATTTTTTCTTTGAGTTTGTTTATTTGGGTTATAGAGTTGGTGCTGTATGATGGGGTATGAATGAAATATACCACGTTCGAACCACACACGTTTTTGCGAATTAATCTCTATTTGGTGCCACGCGCTCTTCGTGCTTTCGTGCCGAGGGTGGCGAGCGCTCTGGTCGCGCGCAGCGTCGACGTTGCGCTACAAAAACGGGAGGGGATAGCCTACAAGCGTGGCTCTAGCAGGAAGCGAGAATACGATGAGCGGGAAACTTTAAAAGTTCGGCGCATGGCCGAAACATACCGCGCGCCTTGATGTGACTCGACGCGTCAAAGAGAATTGTAGAAACTAATATTTAGAACTATCCTCTTCATGCATGGGAAAAACAAACACGAAAAGACTTCGTACACTGAAATGTGCATACAAACGAAACAAAGATAAGAATAAAGGAAACAAAAATTAGATTTCAATTGGCATTATGCACACTTTGACAACTGGTCTTTTAAAGACTCCTCGCGATGTCTTGACGGTGACCGTTCTGGTGATGCCGTCGGCTCCGGGATGCAGGGCGACAACACGGCCAAGCAACCATGAGAGAGGAGGCATATTGTCGTCTCGCACAATTACTAATTGCCCAAGCTGCAGAGCGGGACCCTCATCTCTTTTCCACTTTGAACGTTGCTGGAGCTGATGCAGATAGTCCCTGGACCACCTTTTCCAAAAATGCTGACGTATTTGCTCAATTCGCTGCCAGCGAGATATACGATTGATTGGCAAATGTTGCAGATTAGGCTCAGGGTATGATGTAAGCGAGTCTCCGATCAAGAAATGTCCAGGTGCAAGAAAGGAGCAATCGTCAGGATCAGAGGAGAGGGGCGTTAAAAGCCGGGAATTTAATATCGCTTCGATCTGCGCCAGCAAAGTTGATACTTCTTCAAACGTTAGCGACACGTCTGATGCCACGCGAGAAAAATGGTGCTTCATAGATTTTACCGCGGCTTCCCATATCCCACCAAAATGGGGTGCTCGTGGCAGAATGAAATGCCAAGTTATGTGTTCTAGTGACGTCTCGTTTACAATTCGACGTCGCACTGCCTCTTGGTTGAAAAGGCGCCTCAACTCGTTTAGTTCCCGACTCGCACCTATAAAATTGGTACCGTTGTCAGAGTACACGTCGGAAGGCCTTCCTCTTCTTCCGACAAAACGGTTAAATGCATTTAGAAATCCATCAGCCGTCAAATCAGAGACGAGCTCGATATGCACGGCCTTGGTAGCGAGACAAACAAAGATGGCAATCCATGCCTTAGATTTTGTTGCATTACGACGTTTGCCTTCTCGAACGACAATTGGGCTGCAATAATCAACACCAGTGGCGCTAAAAGGCCGGGCTGGCGTTACGCGATGCGCGGGAAGATCGCCGATGCTCGGTTGTGAGCCGCGGGGTCTCGCCTTGAAACAGGTGATGCATTTGTGCACGGCGCTACGGACCATTCCCCGAGCGCCCAACGGCCAATATCGAGCTCGAACAGCGCCCAAAGTAGCTTGGGGCCCAGCGTGAAACGATTTTTTGTGCTCATGCTCGATGATGAGTTGCGTAAAGCGATGATGAGCAGGCAGCAACAACGGATGCTTGGCCATGTACGTAAGTTCCGAATTCGTTAGACGACCACCTACTCTTAAAAGTCCTTCACAATCGAGGAAAGGATTCAGACCGAGCAAACGACTATTTTTGTTGATGAGTTGGCCATTTCTGATGGCTTCAATTTCCTGAGCAAAGGTCGCGCCTCGAACCCTCTTAACGATAATCTTTCGAGCTGCCTCAAACTCCGGCGCTGTGATTGGGCCGGAGGCTCGTTGCTCTGCCTTCGAACGCACATTGCAGGCGAAACGGCGACACATGGCGGCAACCTTAACCAATCGCTCATAAGACGAGAATTTATCAAGCAGATCAAACCCTTCTTGTACAATCACCGTTGTGACTACAAGCCTTTTCTGCTCTGGTAGATGATCTGGGTCTGGTGACGGACGTATGATCTCAGGCCACGAGGACTTGTCGCGCTGCAGCCATTCTGGACCGTTCCACCACACCAGTGAACTCATGAGAAATGCGGAGTTGACACCGCGCGCAAGAATGTCTGCCGGGTTTTCGTTAGTGTTCACGTGCCGCCATGCATCGATACCCGTTAGATCTTGGATTTCACCGACCCTATTCGCGACAAACGTGTTGAATTTGCAACTTGGAGAACGGATCCAATCGATGACTATTGTAGCATCCGTCCAACAATATATAGCCTGTACCGGTAGATCCAAGATGGGGACGGTCTTATGGATTAGTTGTGCCAAAAGCTGTGCACCACATAGTTCCAATCTGGGCAGTGATACGGCCTTCAGTGGCGCGACGCGTGATTTTGAACACAATAACTGCGCGTGATGTGTACCATTTTGGTCGGTTGTCCGCAGGTACATGCAGGCTCCATACGCATCCTGACTTGCATCGCAGAACCCATGAATCTCGACGCAATCGACTACCTCGGCCTCGATTACCTTGCGTGGAATGCGAAGTTCATTGAGCCGTTGCATCTGCTCCTTATACATGCTCCATTGTGTATGTAACTTCGTTGGTAGAGACTCATCCCAGCCTAGCTGCAAGGTCCACAATTTTTGAATTAATATCTTCGCGGACACGATAACAGGGCCTAGGAGCCCCAACGGGTCAAATATTTTTGCGATGCATGACAACACCGTTCGCATGTATGTGAAGTTAGCATCTCAAATGTTAGCATCTCACAAATAAACTCCATATAAAGTGGCATCCCATATAGTTCTACAGTTCTTGATAAGTTTTAATAATAGTTCAGTCGATTTTACTAACGGAAACGCACTTTGAAAAAATGAGATGCTAACTTCGCAAAATGAATCATAGCATCTCATCGAATTTCGCAAACTTGCCCATGGCAGAGTTTAAATTTAAAGAGTTCTACATCCTAACCCCATTCTGTGAATAGTTCTATCGGTTGAGTCTAATTCGAATCGTTAACAATGGGTATAACCAAAATATCCGTAGATGAGTGAGATGCTGTAACATTACTGCGAGTTCCAGGTTGTACAAAGACTTTAAACGATAACTAGAGATCCCTTACGCAAGGTCCAAAAGAGTTCTGGTCTTTAAAACATCTTCAATAATTATATATCATTGTTAAAAACAAAATATCGATACAGGAGTGAGATGCTGTGGTATAACTGCCAGTTCTGGGGCGTCTGAAGTTTTGAAACGAAGCTAGAGCTTCCTCACACAAGATCAAAAAACGTTGTGGTCTTTAAAACATTCTCAATAATTATAGATTATTATTATGAACTAAATATCCATACAGGAGTGAGATGTTATGGTATAACTGCCAGTTCTGGGTCGAATGAAGTTCTTAAATAATAACTAGAGGTCACTCATAGAAGGTCCCAAGGAGTTCGAGTTTTAAAAGCATCCTCAATAATTATAAATAATTTTTATAAACAAAACACCCCTACAAGAGTGAGATGCTGTGGCATAAGTGCGAATTTTGGTTCGGATCAAGTTTTTAAATGATAAGTAGAGTTCCCTCATACAAGGTTCCAAGGAGTATTGGGTTTTCAAACATCCTCAATAATTATAAATAATTATTATGAACAAAATATCCATATAGGAGTGAGATGCTGTGGTATAACTGCCAGTTTTGGTGCGAATTAAGTTTGTAAATGGTAATTAGAGGTCCCTCACACAAGCTGCTAATGGGTTCGGGTATGTTAAACATCGTTTTTGATTATAAGGCATGTTAGAAACAAAATATACGTACGGGAGTAAGATGCTGTGATATAACTGCGAGTTTTGGGTCGTGTAAAGATTTTGAACGATAACTACTGTTCTCTCACACCTGGTTGAAAAAGTTCTGGTCTTTCAAACATCCTCAATAATAACAAATCATTGTTATAAGCAAGACACCCATACAGGAGTGAGATGCAGCGATATAACTGGGAGTTTTGGGTCGTGTAAAGATTGTAAACGATAACTAGAGCTCCCTCACATAATGCCGAAAAAAGTTCTGGTGTTTTAAAATTTTCCAACGCCTATAGCTCATTGTTATAAGCAAAGTATGCATACAGGAGTAGGATGCTGTGGTATAATTGCGAGTTTTAGGTCGTATAAAGCTTTTAAACGATAACGAGAGCTCCCTTACACAAGGTCCGAAGGAGTTCTGGTTTTTCTAACATCCTCAATAATTATGAATCAATGTTATAAACAAAATATCGATACAGGAGTGAGATGCTGTAATATAACCGCCAATGCTGGGTCGTGTGAAGTTTTTAAACGAAAACTAGAGCTTCCTCACATAAGATGCAAACAAGTTCTGGTCTTTCAAACATCCTCAATAAATATAAATCATTTTTATAAACAAAATACCCATGTAGAAGTGAGATGCTGTGGTATAAATGCGAGTTTTGGATCGTATAAAGCTTTTAAACGATAACTAGTGGTCCCGCGTACAAGGTCCAAAGGAGTTCTGGTCATTCAAACATCCTCACTAATTATCAATCATTGTTATAAACAAAATATCGATACAGGAGTGAGATGCTGTAGTAAAACTGCCTGTTCTGGGTCGAATGAAGTTTTCAAACGATAACTATAGCTTCCTCACACAAGATCCAAAAAAGTTCTGGTCCTTCAAACATCCTCACTATTATAAATTATTTTTATAAATAAAAGACCCATACAGCAGTGAGATGCTGTGACATAACTGCCGGTTTTGGGTCGCAGAAAGTTTTTAAACGATAACTAGAGGTCCCTCATACAAGATCCTTAGGAGTTCTGATTTGTCAAACATCCTCAAAATATATAAATCATTATTATAAATAAAATATCCATACAGGAGTGAGATGCTGTAGCATAACTCCGAGTTTTAGGTCGTGTGAAGATTGAAAACGATAAGAAGAGGTCCCTTACACAAGGTGCGAAGGAATTCTGGTCTTTCAACCATCCGCAATAATTATAAATCATTGTTATAAACAAAATATCGATACAGGAGTGAGATGCTGTAGTATAACTGCCATTTCTGGGTCGAATTAGGTTTTCAAACGAAAACTATAGCTTCCTCACACAAGATCCAAAAAAGTTCTGGTCCTTCAAACATCCTCACGATTATAAATTATTTTTATAAATCAAAGACCCATATAGCAGTGAGATGCTGTGGTATAACTGCCAGTTTTGGGTCGTATAAAGCTTTTAAACGATAACTAGATATCCCTCACACAAGATCCGAAAAAGTTCTGATCTTTTAAACATTCTCCATAATTATAAATCATTGGTATAAAAAAAATATCCATACAGGAGTGAGATGCTGTTGTATAACTCCGAGTTTTGGGTCGTGCAAAGATTGTAAATGATAACAAGAGGTCCCGTACACAAGGTCCGAAGGAGTTCCGGTCTTTCAAACATCCTCAATAATTATAAATCACTGTTATAAACAAAATATCGATACAGGAGTGAGATGCTGTAGTACAACTACCATTTCCGGGTCGAATTAAGGTTATAAACGAAAACTATAGCTTCCTCACACAAGATTCATAAAAGTGCTGGTCCTTCAAGCATCCTCACTATTATAAATTATTTTTATAAATAAAAGACCCATATAGCAGTGAGATGCTGTGGTATAACTGCCAGTTTTGGGTCATATAAAGCTTCTAAACGATAACTAGAGGTCCCTCATACAAGATCCTTAGGAGTTCTGATTTGTAAAACATCCTTAAAAACTACAAATCATTATTATAAATAAAATATTCATACAAGAGTGAGATGCTGTAGTATAACTGCGAGTTTTGGGTCATGTACAGATTGTAAACGATAACAGGAGGTCTCTTACACAAGGTCCGAAGGAGTTCCGGTCTTTCGAACAGTCTCAATAATTAGAAATCATTGTCACAAACAAAATATCGATTCAGGCGTGAGATGCTGTAGTATAACTGCCAGTTCTGGGTCTTTTGAACGAAAGCTTTTGAACGATAACTAGAGGTCCCTCACACACGATCCAAAAAAGTTCTGATCTTTCAAACATTCTCCATAATTATAATTCATTTTCATAAGTAATAGACCCATATAGCTGTGGTATAACTGCCAGTTTTGGGTCGTATAAAGCTTTTGAACGATAACT
The DNA here is from genome assembly GCA_951751655.1 of Ophion costatus. Taxonomy (NCBI): domain Eukaryota; kingdom Metazoa; phylum Arthropoda; class Insecta; order Hymenoptera; family Ichneumonidae; genus Ophion; species Ophion costatus. Next base: position 13,136,650 of record OX632358.1, on the reverse strand, counting down.
TGAGGTCCCTCACACAAGATCCAAAAAAGTTCTGATCTTTCAAACATTCTCCATAATTATAAATCATTGGTATAAACAACATACCTATACAGGAGTGAGATGCTCCTCTAGTTATCGTTTAAAAACTTTCTACGACCCAAAACTGGCAGTTATGTCACAGCATCTCACTGCTGTATGGGTCTTTTATTTATAAAAATAATTTATAATCGTGAGGATGTTTGTCGGACCAGAACCATTTTGGATCTTGTGTGAGGAAGCTATAGTTTTCGTTTTAAAAGTTAATTCGACCCAGAACTGGCAGTAAAACTACAGCATCTCACTCCTGAATCGATATTTTGTTTATGATAATGATTTCTAATTATTGAGACTGTTCGAAAGACCAGAACTCCTTCGGACCTTGTGTAACGGACCTCCTGTTATCGTTTACAATCGGTACATAACCCAAAACTCGCAGTTATACTACAGCATCTCATTCCTGTATGGATATTTTATTTATAATAATGATTTGTAGTTTTTGAGGATGTTTTACAAATCAGAACTCCTAAGGATCTTGTATGAGGGACCTCTAGTTATCGTTTAGAAGCTTTATATGACCCAAAACTGGCAGTTATACCACAGCATCTCACTGCTATATGGGTCTTTTATTTATAAAAATAATTTATAATAGTGAGGATGCTTGAAGGACCAGCACTTTTATGAATCTTGTGTGAGGAAGCTATAGTTTTCGTTTATAACCTTAATTCGACCCAGAAATGGTAGTTGTACTACAGCATCTCACTCCTGTATCGATATTTTGTTTATAACAGTGATTTATAATTATTGAGGATGTTTGAAAGACCGGAACTCCTTCGGACCTTGTGTACGGGACCTCTTGTTATCATTTACAATCTTTACACGACCCAAAACTCGGAGTTATACAACAGCATCTCACTCCTGTATGGATATTTTGTTTATACCAATGATTTATAATTATGGAGAATGTTTAAAAGATCAGAACTTTTTCGGATCTTGTGTGAGGGATATCTAGTTATCGTTTAAAAGCTTAATACGACCCAAAACTGGCAGTTATACCACAGCATCTCACTGCTATATGGGTCTTTGATTTATAAAAATAATTTATAATCGCGAGGATTTTTGAAGGACCAGAACTTTTTTGGATCTTGTGTGAGGAAGCTATAGTTTTCGTTTGAAAACCTAATTCGACCCAGAAATGGCAGTTATACTACAGCATCTCACTCCTGTATCGATATTTTGTTTATAACGATGATTTATAGTTATTGAGGATATTTGAAAGACCAGAACTCCTTCGGATCTTGTGTAAGGGACCTCTTGTTATCGTTTACAATCTTTACACGACCCAAAACTGGCAGTTATACCACAGCATCTCACTGCTATATGGGTCTTTTATTTAGAAAAATAATTTATAATAGTTAGGATGTTTGAAGGACCAGAACTTTTTTGGATCTTGTGTGAGGAAGCTACAGTTTTCGTTTAAAAACTTCATTCAACCCAGAACTGGCAGTTTTACTACAGCATCTCACTCCTGTATCGATATTTTGTTTATAACAATGATTGATAATTAGTGAGGATGTTTGAATGACCAGAACTCCTTTGGACCTTGTACGAGGGACCACTAGTTATCGTTTAAAAGCTTTATACGATCCAAAACTCGCATTTATACCACAGCATCTCACTTCTACATGGGTATTTTGTTTATAAAAATGATTTATATTAATTGAGGATGTTTGAAAGACCAGAACTTGTTTGCATCTTATGTGAGGAAGCTCTAGTTTTCGTTTAAAAACTTCTCACGACCCAGCATTGGCGGTTATATTACAGTATCTCACTCCTGTATCGATATTTTGTTTATAACAATGATTCATAATTATTGAGGATGTTAGAAAAACCAGAACTCCTTCGGACCTTGTGTAAGGGAGCTCTCGTTATCGTTTAAAAGCTTTATACGACCTAAAACTCGCAATTATACCACATCATCCTACTCCTGTATGCATACTTTGCTTATAACAATGCGCTATAGGCGTTGGAAAATTTTAAAACACCAGAACTTTTTTCGGCATTATGTGAGGGAGCTCTAGTTATCGTTTACAATCTTTACACGACCCAAAACTCCCCGTTATATCGCTGCATCTCACTCCTGTATGGGTGTCTTGCTTATAACAATGATTTGTTATTATTGAGGATGTTTGAAAGACCAGAACTTTTTCAACCAGGTGTGAGAGAGCAGTAGTTATCGTTCAAAATCTTTACACGACCCAAAACTCGCAGTTATACCACAGCATCTTACTCCCGTACGTATATTTTGTTTCTAACATGCCTTATAATCAAAAACGATGTTTAACATACCCGAACCCATTAGCAGCTTGTGTGAGGGACCTCTAATTGCCATTTACAAACTTAATTCGCACCAAAACTGGCAGTTATACCACAGCATCTCACTCCTATATGGATATTTTGTTCATAATAATTATTTATAATTATTGAGAATGTTTGAAAACCCAAGACTCCTTGGAACCTTGTATGAGGGAACTCTACTTATCATTTAAAAACTTGATCCGAACCAAAATTCGCACTTATGCCACAACATCTCACTTCACAGTGAGTGTTTTGTTTATAAAAATTATTTATAATTATTGAGGATGCTTTTAAAACTCGAACTCCTTGGGACCTTGTATGAGTGACCTCTAGTTATTATTTAAGAACTTCATTCGACCCAGAACTGGCAGTTATACCATAACATCTCACTCCTGTATGGATATTTAGTTCATAATAATAATCTATAATTATTGAGAATGTTTTAAAGACCACAACGTTTTTTGATCTTGTGTGAGGATGCTCTAGCTTCGTTTCAAAACTTGAGACGCCCCAGAACTGGCAGTTATACCACAGCATCTCACTCCTGTATCGATATTTTGTTTTTAACAATGATATATAATTATTGAAGATGTTTTAAAGACCAGAACTCTTTTGGACCTTGCGTGAGGGATCCCTAGTTATCGTTTAAAGGCTTTGTACAACCTGGAACTCGCAGTAATGTTACAGCATCTCACTCATCTACGGATATTTTGGTTATACCCATTGTTAACGATTCGAATTAGACTCAACCGATAGAACTATACACAGAATGGGGTTAGGATGTAGAACTCTTTAAATTTAAACTCTGCCATGGGCAAGTTTGCGAAATTCGATGAGATGCTACGATTCATTTTGCGAAGTTAGCATCTCATTTTTTCAAAGTGCGTTTCCGTTAGTAAAATCGACTGAACTATTATTAAAACTTATCAAGAACTGTAGAACTATATGGGATGCCACTTTATATGGAGTTTATTTGTGAGATGCTAACATTTGAGATGCTAACTTCACATACATACCGTTCGCTTCGTTGTACGTTGAGGTTGCTTGGAGTTCCGCATGATCTTGTATTGAAATGCGTCGTCGATGGGATTCCACCGGATGCCTAGGGTTTTAAGACTACCCTCCTTGTCAGATGCTCGTATCGAGAACTTTTTATCGGCGTCCGGGACTCCTTCAAGAAGCTCGGGAGTCTTCGTTGCCCATTTTCGCAATACGAATCCACCCTTTACAAGAAGTTTCGTGGTTTCTTCTCGAATTTGCAAAGCCTGACGCTTCGAGTTTGGGCCTTTAAGTAGATCGTCCACGTAAAAGTCACGCTGAACGATTTGCGACCCGATAGGAAAATTATCCGCTTCCATTTCTGTGAGAGTTCTGAGACATTTGATAGCCAGAAAAGGAGCCGGGCTCGTTCCATCGAGAGCGCGGCATCGATGGAAGAGGAAATCTGTTAACTCCTTGAGTGTTGGCATGTTTGTATCCTTGAGGCTAGTTTCCCATTCCGTGTTTGTAATAGGTGCCAGCTTGCTCGTGATCACATGGACGATGAGGTCGTCCCAGTTGTCAGTAGCTCTTTTCAATACCTTGAGCGCGCGCAGATGCTTAAGGATCGTATCCAATAGCTGTCGAAGCTTAATGTGATTTTCCTTATGCAAAGGAGGATGGTCGAAGATTGCCTTAATGTGCTTCTGGACGATGACGCGCTGGTTGTCGTACCGCTCCTTCAAAATGGCCCATGCTTCCACATAATTCTCAGCCGATATCTTGAGCGCGCAAATTACGTCGCTCGCTTCGCCTTTAAGAGACGCCTTGAGATAATGCATTTTTTGCACTGCCGGCAAAGCAGCGTTCTCGTGTATCATACAATGAAATACGTCGTAAAAGGGTCGCCAATCTTCATAACAGCCCGAAAATTTCGGGAGCTCGATCTGTGGTAAGCGCATACGCGTGTTTTGTGTATAAAGGTCGTCACGACCTTGCTGCTCGAGGCGCCCAAACAGACTAGGCCCCGCAGTGACCGCGCCCGCTGCGGCTGAGCCCGCCTCACTCGTCGCGATGAGCTGTTCATACTTTGCGGCTATTGAGAACCACTTTTCTTCGAATTCGCAACGCTCGACATCATGCGTCGCTTCTTGTTCATCCGTCGTCTCGAAACTTTTGATAGCCGATTGCGCCTCCTCAAAGGCCTGCCAAGATTCTCGGAACTTCTCTTGTCTTTGTGCTAATTCGAAACGCGCGACAACATTCCCCTCCAGACTTTCGACATAAGTTTTCGCCCGAGAACATGACGCCTTCGCTATTCTTCGCTGATTTTTTAACGCCTTGAGACGCCGCGCTTCGGCCACGTCGACTAGAGTTGTCATATTTTTGAAGATTTTTACTGATCGAAGCGCGATAAGAATTTTCTTTAGTCTAAATAAGGGAATGGGCTGTATTTGAAAGG
>OX632358.1:13099994-13129994 GCA_951751655.1 Ophion costatus | reverse complement strand
CGCTACGCTATCGAGTGGCTGTAACATCTTAGTTGCAGGTATGGCATAAGAGGCCAAATGAATTCCTATTCTGACTATTTGTTGGATCACATATACTATATCAATTGGTTAATATCATTGCGATAATTAGAGACTTTAATCGAATATCGTACTACAGATTTTTCAAACATAACCTATATATATTTGCAATTCCGCTATCTCCTCCTCTGCCTCGCTGCCCATGATGTGTGTGTTGCTATATAGACAGACCATTCATTGAATGAAATAGAAAAATGGTTGACTCTTCAAAAATTCTATTTAGTTTACATTTATTTTAAATGCTATAGATACATTTAATGCATTCAACTAAATTGTATTTGCAACAGATGCAACCGAATCAAAGACGTATTAGGAGTAAATAAAATATATATTTATGACATGATATTGAATAGACCTTGATTTGGATAAATAAATATATTTTGAATAAACAATGCCAATAATAGAATGCTATATAAAAAATTTGATTTCCCGAAAAATCTAGTTAATTAAGATATTTTTAATCATATAGACGCATCTAGTCAATATCAAAAGAATTTTTCTGCCATGGCGCCGAGGCGTGAAGTAACAAGCATTCTTAATTGAATAGAAAATTATCATCCTTACCACTAGTTTGTTATCGAGTTGCATTTTGGGGACAGTCAATACAGGACTGAGCAGAGAACGGTTTTTAAAGCAGCTTCCAAGATAATGGATCACTTAAAAAAAAATAACATGAACTCATTCCCTTACCAGTCAAGTACAATTTTTATGTCAAACGCACCTCCGATCAACGTGAGAGATTTTCTCTAAAACTTCCCACTTCTAACTGGGTTTCCGACAAGAGCCTAAACGACCGTGGTGCCGTTCGATGTTTCATCCCATCTGTCGTGCTTGTGGCCCCTCAAAAACCAAAGGCTGTTCCAGGATCGTGGTTAATATTTAAAAAAAATTATATTTCAATGAAAGGTTAAACGAAGAGCTGCGAACGGAACATTTACTATGCATCAATTTCTCAACGCGTAAAGGAGAAGCGGGTCAGCCAATCGGGATACTGAATTTTCATGATACCTATTCTTGCATGATCTTTTTGACATCGTCGCAAGAACGAGAAGTTACAAGTTCTCGCTAATGCTCAAGACGAGCGATTAATGAAAGTGTGAGGCGAGCAAAATGTGGACACCGCGTTGCACGAGGCCCTGAATGAAAATGATTTAAAACGTGGGCTTAGTAGCGGCAAGTGCCCTAGGGTCAAAACGCTCTCGTGCATGCTCGACCTTTGAACTTAACAACATCCAACACGTGAATTCTCTTTGCAACTACTTGCACATGCGATGATACTTGGAAACATGCTTGGGTTGCACAATGCTTGGAAGGAGCGTATATAGAAACGTTGAGGTGAAAACCTGAACAACCGTAGCAATCAGAGAAATGACTATCGTGGCGATTGTGGTGGAAAATAGTTAAACTTCGCTAGGGCCAAGGTTCGAAGAGAGTAAGGGAGAAAGAGCAACAAAGTTTAAGCCAGAGAGTGAAGAGCGGGGGCGGGCTAGGCTGCGAAAGGGTGTCGTAGCTACGAGGGATCGGGTTAGAGTTGAAACGTCGTGGAGGCCGGAGGCAGAGGACGAAGTGCGAAAGGCGCTGGCCGAGACGGGTATTGTACAACGTTTCTGCACTCAAATGACGTACGTACGAGTATACCAGTCGCTTGATGGAGAATGAGAGAGAGAGAGAGAGAGAGAGAGAGAGAGAGAGAGAGAGAGCGGGTGGCGGGTGGCGGCGAGAGGGAGAGGGAGAGAGGTCCCTAATACTACCTTGCATAGATTCTTACAAGTCCATATATGGGCTCCCATTTTCCATAAATATGACATCGCTGGATAATTTTTCAATGACAAGTAAGAATAATCAATAATAATAACAACATTAAATAATTCGAATCATAACGATAACAATAATAATAATCATCATCACAAAAGTTCTTCGTAACCATTTCAATATTAGCGGATTAACAGTCTCGGCTAACTTTGGCCTACCTCATTGGCTATTTAATACCGTACAGTTCCTTTAATAGTAATTTGCTTACGATACGTTTTAATGTAAGGCGGCTTTTACGAGCTCTGACACGAGAGCCTAACGCATTCCAGAGATATCATGAGGTGGTGCAAACAGACCTAAGGTACCTCATCTACCTCAAGACGTAAGGACCTACCATTGATCGTACAGTTCGGGATGATAAAATCACTACTCTTCAGTAGTCGTCGAAGGCGGTCCAATGTTATCAATGCCGAGCGCACAAGACATTCGAAGGGGTAGGACGCGTGAAGGAACGAGCCAAGTAGGAGCTTCCGTCGTCCCGCAGTGTTCAACCATCCCTCCCTGATGTAATAAGGCTTGGCATGGTCATATCGATGAAGATCGAAAATGAAACGGACACCAATGTTTAATGCACGCTGCAACTGCTTGTTTGGAGAATCAGTGATGTCAGTAAAAGAGGACAGCAGTAATCCAAGTGCTGCAGGGTGAGTGCCTTGACCAACATTAGGCAAACAGCTATAGGGAGTTTACGACGGCAGCGTTTAAGTTGGTGGAGAGTCACCCTCATCTTCCCCACTGCTCCTAACATATGTCGTGTCCAGGAGTGTCCGCTCGATGTGAACTCCTAGCCAAGTCAATATGTTGACCAATCACTGACATCTGGGCCCATTCTAATTGGCGACAGGGCGTAGAGCCAAGGTGTGCCAGGTGACGAGCGGAGCTTACGATTATAGCGTTAGTTAGATTATTACTTTTCTCATTTAAACGTACAAAAGACATGAAATAACTATATATTAAGGCGATGTGCCACACGCCTCCGACCGCTTCAAAATTTTGAAATCAGAGTTTTCCCAAACGGAACAACCGATTGCAATGAAATTTGTTGTGTGCATGCAGGACACTTGCTCCGAGGGTATGGTCCCTTCCATTTTCCAAAATTTCAAAAAAAAATATCACAGTGTATGGCTACCGTGCGAAAAATGGTGAATTATTAACCATTGCATAGCATTTCCGGTAATTTTCTGAGAACCATCCTCTGGATCGTGAAAAAGAACACATTTTAAGCTTTGTTTCACCTGGTTCCATGAACAAATACCGGGGAAAAAGCATTTTGAAATTTGTACATATATGTAGCAAAAATGTACCAACAAAGCTCAAAATATCAGGTACCGGAGCGAGGATGCAGTTCATCCGTTTTCTCACTGGCGGCGCGCAGCTCGCTTTGTTCTGTTTTTACCGACCGCGCTCGCTTCCTTCCGAAACAGTTTGTTTTTTAACAGGTCGAAAACAAGAGCTACAACCTCGAAAATTCGTTCGAAATATATTTCATTCGATGTGTAATAGTTTGTGATAGAGTGACATTTTTTTTTCGTCGCGCTTTCGTGAGTTTTTTCGACTATGAAGAACGAAAAGAGCCCGGTGGTAGAGGGCTCCGACGAGAAATCACGACAAATAAATCATCGACGAGCGAACCGCTGTGGCCGATTACTAGGAGAAGAAGATCGAGGAAAATAGCGACAGCGAGCAGCCGAAGGAGAACGGCGAGGAGAAAACACCGGCAGTCAAGGTACGTGCGTGCTATCACATTGAACGGCTTTGGGGATATCGAGGCTGTAAAGGTACTGAGAAAACCTGAGCTTCAACTCGCCGAGGGTGGAGTATTTATCCGGGTCAAAGCATGTGTCCTCAGCTTCCGAGCTGCTATGACATGACAGGGTGTCATCGATTCTCTATCGAAAACTTCGTTCATCATGGGCTCCGAGTGGGCTGGTGATGTCCAGGCTGTTCTGCCCGATCACAAAGCCAGGTCAGAGCTCGTTGTGGTGTACTTGGATGCGGCAACTATCACCATGGATTATGCCGGTACGATTCCAGCTTGCATATATTACGCCCGGCAAGACTTTTGTGATCCACACCGCCAGCGGTGATGTGGGCCAGGCAGTCGTACATTGCCAAAGACGGCTCACGGCATTACAATCTTTGGTTTTTACAGCTAATCGAAAAACGCCGAGCTCAGATTGGCCAGCATGATTGATCATGTCCTAGATCGTGGAAGAGAATACAGGCATGAAGTAAGGAAAATATCGTTGGGGGTCGTTGACAGTGTTCTCGATTGTGTCGGTGGCAAGGAGTGCAACAGAAGATGTACCTTGTGAAAGACTATGGGAAAATATGTCCTCTATGGCTCGAGCAATGTCGTAACCAGCGCAACACAGACTTTCTTCTCCGTTGCCCGATACTGGAGGACGGTGGACAAAATATTGCCGATGAAGCTCTTCGAGGAGAACAAGACACTGTCCAAGCTGTATCTCCGTCGTCTGATGCATCATCACTGTCCGCATACCTTTGTGAGGTGAGCTTTGTGAGCGAGCAATGTGTATCTAAATCATGCTCGAGGTATTTGTGTAAATTTATTTCAAAGGACGATAAGATGTCACCATCTTACCATCCTTAGCAACTCAGAAAGTCCAAATTTGAGTTGTAAAAAATTATTGAAAATATTCAATTTTAGGGAAGCGAGCATTTTATTTCAATATCGTCCGGGACAAAGTGACCCAGTGTGTAAAGGAAGGAGGCCACAACTGACTCTGCCCATTTCTTGACCGTTACTTTTGAAATTTTTTTAAAAGAAAGCAATAAAATCCATAGTTAAAAGAACTTTCACGCTTTATTAGGTATATGCTAAAGTATGTAAAAAAGTTGATTTTGAAATCAACGAAAAAGTTGAATAGAAAATGGCGGTGCACGAGTTGCTATAGCATTACTGGTTTTCAGTCAACCCTCTCCATGCTGTTGCAATTTGCATCATTGGAATGCAACGAAAGGCCTTGTTTATATTTTATTTTCCATATTTTTATTGTTATCGAAATTTTTGTAAAAAAATTATTTATATTATCGATTGCTAAATGAATAGGTATCTTGAAAAATGGTTGGAGGATTTTTCAGAGCAAAGGTTGCCAAAATATACTAAAGGAATTCACAAACATTAATTTTTATTACATTCTAACGATGCAAACTTCAACCTCATACCCTCTCCGTGGAACGCAGTAGAACTATTGTAAATTTAATCGTGGAACTAAGAGTAAAATATTTTAGTTAATTACGGTAGTTTTAGCAGTCAAGTATAAGGGGAAACTTGAAAATAATTTTAACAAAGGCGAGTATTAAAAAACTTCGTGTTTTCAACCATACTTTTTATATGCTACTCCAAAAATTACAGGAACAGGAAATTTCTTTATTTTTGTAACGTTTTTTGAAGCGCTGTATTTACGTGAAAAATAGTCGCATGGAGATGAAAAAAAGCCTTTTGAAACTTCAAGTTTATAGTTTCGAGATCTTTCGGCAAGAAAAATTGTGATCTACGGTTATCGCGCAATCATAAGAAATAGCGGGAGAAAAAATTCCAAATTTGTTTTTTTTCAGGGGTCCGCGGACTAAGGAATTTTGTTTCAATTAACTCTATAGGTCAGTTAGCTTGTTTATTCAGCTTTAATTTAGTTTTTTATCACTCTGCGTCAATTTTTTTGCTGGGATATCCGGTTTTGAATGAAGAAAGATCCTTTTGTCTTTCATTGTCGATATCTCAGCAACCAATTATCGCAACGGGAATTAAAGGGCAGCTTTGAAAAATTGAATAAATTTCCTATCAGCTCCTCTCGTTGATTTCCGTAAATTTTTTCTTTTCCCTTAACCTTTATTTGGTAAAGGACAAAATATGATTTTTTCTGGGATTTAAGGAAATCTATCACTACGTTACAAATATTGATGCAAAGACGCAAAGATGCCAATGTAGCTGCGTTTTTTTTTCATTTTGACGTACTCCAAATAGCCCTCTTAGTTTTCAAATTGATCCATCGAACCGTTTTCCATCAAAAGTTGATTGAAGTTTGACAAATCAATTAAGGGAGCTTTCCAGTGGGCAATTTTCAAAAAATCGATTTTTTTTTTGCTTTCTCGAATAGTATACACTCTTCCGAATATTCCCTGAAATTTTCATGCCGAAATTCAGATTATTTCGGTTACTGTACAGCATTTCTTGGAAGAAGGCAACGGAGCGCTACAGCTACAGCGAAACTTTGAACGCGTTTTTCTCGAAACAGCATTTTTCAAAACGGTGTCCAACTTGGAGGGCAGAGTTTTAAAGCTATCGAGTTGAATTTTTTACACAATATTCTTAACGTCATTGTTTATCGTGCTATGGAAGCTTTTTTTTTTGACATCTTCCTATTTTTTTGTAAAAAAAACTGCCAAAAAGAATGCTAAAATCGATACTTTTTGTTCAAGCCGGCGCCATTTTTGCAAAAAAAAAAAGCCTCCATAGCACGAAAGCCAATTATATACCGATCAATAGTCTTTTTGTGTTTTTTGTTTCAGATCAAAATTGTGACCCCCAACGTGGACACCACATCCAAGTGCATTTTCTGCAACAATTGTTTCATCATTTTTATAGATATTAATTAATAAATAAATCGATCTTTGAAAAATTGTTTTGTATTCTTCAATACCCAATTAATATACAAAAAAAAACCAGACCGATTAGATTATTTTTTCTTTAAAAAAAAAAATCGCGAAAAACAGCGATTTTTCGGGCTGTCACACTGGAAAGCTTCCTTAAAGGAACAAGTGTATTATTCCTAAGCATCGTGTAATCATCATCAAAATAAAAAGATTAATTTTCTTCGACTTTTTTCACAACTTGGCTCTGGTTGCTTGTTAAATATAAGAAACAAATTCGAGAGATTGGCATTTTATTTTAATTTGTAAAATATTTCAGGAAACAATACTGACTCATTTTTTACACGATTCGGCCTTTGCGCACTAAATTTCACTTTTCTTTAATTGCATTAATTAAAGTCTATACTCCCAAGCTGTATTTAATAGTCCATCTAAGAACATTTATGCAATCAACTCTCAATATTTTTTACGAAGGTTATTAGGGTTATGGAAAAGTTTTGTTTAAAACTAGGTGTGAACAAAACTTGAAAAAAAATGAGTTTACAAAAACATTAGATTAATTTTTACTACCAAAACGTAGAAAAAATTGACCAAAAAAAGATTAGTATTGGAAAAAATCTGTTGATTGGTTTTTTCTTCCAAACAAAAGATCATTTTGGAAAAAAGTGTTTTTTGTATTCCTCATAAACTTCGCAGAAAATATCGAGAGTTGATCATATACAAATTCTCCGATCGATTGGTGAATACAGCTTGGGGGTATGAACTTTTAATCAATGCAGTTGAAGATGAGTGAAATTATGGTGCGCCAAAGCCGAAGCGTGGCAACAATGAGTCACCATTGTTTCCTGAAAAGTTTTACAAATTTAAAAGTTAGAATTTGTTTGAAATCTCTGTTTTTTTTTCTTAAATTTAACAAAAAACTACAACAAAATAGTCGAAGAAAATGGGTCTTTCCATTTTGATCATGAATACACGATGTTTAGGAACAATGCACTTGTTCCTTTATTTCTTTTGTAAAATTTCGGTCGATCGGTCCGGAAAAACGGATCGATAGATCAATTTGAAAACTCACACGACTATTGGGGGTATATGAAGCTGAAAAAAAAAGTGGCGACATTAATCTTTCCACCAATATTTGTAATAAAGTAGTAGATTTACTGAAAAACGATAAAATTTCTTTTTTGTCCTATCTTTCAAATTAATATTAATGGTGCATTTTTTTTTCTCGTCATTGGTCTCGATTATTGGTCGTCATCTCATCTCGACCATTGGTTCCTGAGATATCATTGATCAAAGACAAAAGGATCTTTTTTCATTATAAGTCGGATATCTCAGCAAAAAGTTGACGTAGAGCGACCACAAAAAATCCAAAATGAAGCTGAATGAACAAGCTAACGGGCTTATACATTGATTTAACTGAAAGAAAATCTCTTGAAAAAAAATTGGAAAAATAATTTTCTCGATATCTCTTATGATTGCGCGATAATCGTAGCTCACAAAATTGTTGTACCAAAAGATCTCAAACTAGAATCTTGAAGCTTGAATTTTTTTTTCACCTTGATACAACTATTTTTAACATTGATTTTTAACCGTTCAAAAACACTTTAAAAAGTAAAGAAATTTTCTGTTTCTTTAATCTTTTTGAGGTAGGGTATAAAAAGTGATATATTTTTTACACTTTGCAGTCCACCGAAAAAAGAGCTCGTCCTTGACTGTTAAAGCAATCTAAGAAGCTATACAGTTAAAATTTCAAGTCGATAGGACGAAAATTGTTCGAGTTCTGCTACGTCCCGATATCAAAAACATGGTTTGAGAAAAATGTGTTATAAGTCTGCGGTTTCATAGACGCTACAGCTGAAGAAGTTTTTTTTCCGTGTTCTAATGCCACCTATTGGTAAAAAATAAAACTATTTTTAGTCGGTGACTTTGTCCCCTCAATAGGCTTACAAGAGTTGAGAACTGCGCCTACCGGCATGACATCATCGAAGACGATTTTCAGTGCCGAAGAGTTCCTTAAAAAATAGCTCGAAAACCACTTTATAATTGTTTTTTCAGCTACAAACGAATATGCATCATATTTTTTAAGGTTCCAAAGATTTCTTAAAAGTGTTTCGAACAAAACGATTTTCCGAAAATTTTACACCAGAGTTCTCAAAATAATTCGTGATTGTAAAATTTTTCCGCTCATCTGTAGAGCGAGACTCCTGCGATTGTCTTTGCTTGAAAATTCGATCCTTGGAGAAACCTGCCGAAGATAAATCCCAACAGAGAGGAAAAATTCTAAACGCAATTGTTTTTTAAAAGTTGAAAAATGCAGGATTTTTTGAAAGTGCTTTCAATAAAACGATTTTTCGAAAATTTTACACCGGGGTTCTCTAAACAATTCGCGATAGCAAAATTTTACCGCTCTTCGGTAGAGCGAGACTCACCGATCGTCATAACTAGAAAATCCGATCCATGGAGATACTTGCCGAAGATAAATCCCGGCAGCGAGAAAAAATGCTAAACATATTTTTTTGCAGTAAATATAAAATTTTACCACTCTTTCGCAGAGTGAGACTCGGTCAATCTCGTTCGCGCGCGAATTTGGTCGGCCGCAGACAACCTGCCGAAGATAAGCCATGGCAGAGAAAGAAATGGCGAACGCAATTGTTTAAACAAAGAGCATTGTAAAATGTCTTATGTTTCCAAGGATTTTTTAAATGTACTTCCAATAAAGCGGTTTTTCGAAAGATTTACACCGGTGTCCTCTAAACAATTCGCGACAGTAAAATTTTACCGCTCTTCTGTAGAGCGAGACTCCTGCGATCGTCATTACTAGGTAATTCGATCCTTGGAGAAACCTGCCGAAGATAAATACCGGCAGAGAGAAAAAATGCTAAACGCCATTGTTTAAACGAAGAGCATTGTAAAATTTTTAAAGGTTCCAAGGATTTTTTTAAAGTGCTTCCAACAAAACGATTGTCCGAAGATTTTACACCGGTGACCTCTAAACAGTTCGCGACAGTAAAATTTTACCGCTCTTCTATAGAGCGAGACTCCTGCGATCGTCATTGGTAGGTAATTCGATCCTTGGAGAAACCTGCCGAAGATAAATACCGGCAGAGAGAAAAAATGCTAAACGCCATTGTTTATACAAAGAGCATTGTAAAATTTTGAAAGATTCCAAGGATTTTTTAACAGTGCTTCCAACAAAACGATATTTCGAAAATTTTACACCGGTGACCTCTAAACAATTTGCGATAGTAAATTTTTACCGCTCTTCTGTACAGCGAGACTCCTCCGATCGTTATTTCTAGAAAATTCGATCCTTGGAGAAACCTGCCGAAGATAAATTCCGGCAGAGAACAAAAGACTGAAAGTATTTTTTTTGCAGTAATGATAATATGTTACCACTTTTTCGTAGAGTGAGACTCGGTCGATCTCGTTCGCTCGCGAATTTGGTCGGCCGCAGACAACATGCCGCAGATAAGCCATGGCAGAGAAAAAGATGCCGAAAGCAATTGTTTGAACAAACAGCATTGTAAAAGTTTACAATTCTTTTGTAGAGTGGGTTTCGAGCGATCTCGGTTGTGACTCGAGATTTTGGCAGAGATCGAATTCGTCGATGGTGAGCGACATCGAGATGCTAGATAGTCCTCGAGCTTGTTTGTTTAAATTAAATGAAAAAGAATGCGAAAATGCCAGCACCCTTACACCAAACGAGTCTCTAGCAAACCCCTTTTGCTAGAAAGTTCAACCATATAGAAATTTCCACCGATGACCGCCGTCGACAAAAAAAATCGATTCGAGGGCATTTGATTAAACAATGCGCGATCGCGAAATTTCACCGCTCTTCTGTAGAGCAAGGCTAGCAATCTTGATTGTTCGAGAAGATGGCCAGCAAAAATGCTGCCAAATATGAACCCTGGCAGAGATAAAAATGCTGAGCGCATTAGTATAAATAATGAGCATTGTACAATTTTATCACTCTTTTGTAGAGTGAGTTTCGACCAATTTTGTTCGCTCGAAATTTTGGCCGGGATCGAAATCGTTGACGATAAGCGGCATTTATATTGTAAAATGCAACAAAGTTTCGCCGCTCTCATGCCGAGCGAGCGCATGCTTCCAATACCAGCGTACCATGGTCGCTACGCATGTAGGTATTGTGTGATGCACACATAGATGTAAGGTGTTGCGTACGACCGAATGGCGTGCGAGAATGTATTCGTTCTTTCCGCACGCGGCCGGCGTAGCAAACACACACACACACGCGCGCGCGCGCGCGCGCGTGCGCTCAGCGATCGCCGTCTGTTGGCTCGACTCTTCGTCCCAGTGCGAAGCATCGAGACCGAATTCGCGAGCCTTGCGCTGTCCATCGGTAGCGAGTCGTAGCTAAAAACTGCGAGATCCACGTTACCGACGTTACGAGAAGCCGCGTCAAAATTGTCGGGCGTGTGGCACATGACCTTAAGGACATGGGTCACACGTCCGGTCGGTAAAAATCCTAGTGCCAAGTTCTCTCTCGCAAGGAAACGTTGCGAGGTCGATGTCTCCGCTTTCGATGAAAATTGGCATGCTTATAGAATGGGTAAAAATAGGCGACACGTATTTTTTTATATCGGCGGAACCCGATTTTTAAGGGTTGAAAAGCACCCTCGAAAATTGGGGTGTGTTTAGTTTTTCGTCGATAACGTTTTAACGGTACGCGATATGGAAAAACTTCGAATTGCAACAAGGTTTATTTTTTCGTGTACTATACAGTGGAGATGAGAACGATGCAGATAGCAACAAATTTCATATTGTTTATTGCAAAAATGCAATTTTTTTCAACCGTATCTCCGAGAATTTTTAATCGATTGGGATGTAAATTTGCATACATGTAGAGAATGTAAAAGTGCGGATACGGATTTTTTCTTTTTCCGATATCTCACAATTAAGGGGTTGAAACTGCCCGTCGATTTTTTTGCCGAAAGCATCGTATTATCAGCTAGCCTTTTGGCATTTCGGTCTAAATTCACGTCAATATACGTTCGTGCTATGACGCTATTGCATATTTGTAACATTCCAGCCCCTCCTCACCAACGGTCCCCCTTTCGAAAGGCAAACGTTCAAAGTTCTTACCGTACGACATGGACGAAAATTTGTAGAAATAAAAATGGGTTACAAAGAAAGTACATCAGTCAAAAGAGTCGATACACATTTTCTCGTTTTGGCGGAACGACACTCTTAACGGGTCAACGCACCTTTAACAACTTCGTTCTTTCTATAGCTCGTGAACGGGCCGAAATAAAAATAAAGTTCAATAGGAAAAAATGTTGTATTCTTCGACTACTAGACGTTCATGATGATAATGACGAGTACAGCAATAAATGGCGTGTTCTTTATTGCAATAATTCGTGAATTACTTGTGAAAAATCACCCTTCAGTTTTCCACTAATATGGGCAGAGGCAAGGATCGCAATCACGGACTGACTTCGTGTTTCGGGAAACAATTGGATTACAATCGTATATTTACGAAGAAATTCTCCCCCGCCACGTACTGCCTTTGAAGATGACAACACAATGGGAAAAGTGTTCTCACGCTTACTCATTTAGGAAATGTTTTTTTATGGATTAGACTTATTACAATAATGATAGTCATGATAAAAGTGTTTGAAACAAAGAGATTTCTTACACCACGCACAAATGATAATAGCTGCTCCGCCGCATATATCGCATGTCGGTACATTTTGTGAAAAGCAAAATTCTACCGGATTTTCGAAGTTTGGTGGTTTTTCTTCTTCGTACCCGCTTTTGTACCACGCATATTTGAAAAGATTTGTAAACCGTGGAGAAGAAAACTGGTTGTGTGTAAGAGATTGTAATTTAACAATATTGTCTCTCAAATGCAGATTGACATCGTAATTGTATAATATTACTGCGTCCGAAAAGTGTTTAACGAAGTTTTTCCATACACGGAAGCCATAAACATCAAGGGGCTGTATCATTCCAGTCGTACCTGCAAGAATTACTAATTATCTAAAGGACTGATTGTCTACAGAACTAATGAAACTGGTGCAATATATTTACCTGCTGGAATGGTTAAAACTTCAATATCTTTCCCTTGCATATCCATTTCTTTAAATGCAGTTAGACATTGACCGCTCCAAGAATCCAGAAGTATTACCGATTTTGGACCCGTATTGGCAATATATACTTCTTGGAACCATCGCTTGAAATGATTAGTCGTCAATTTTCCAGATTTCGAAGCCAATAGAAATATATTTTCGGCTCTGAATATAGTTTGTTCCACTCGAGAACCAAATTTGCCGATAGGCTCGTTTAAAACGATCAACATAGGTGCCAGAAGCTTGCCACTCGCAGAAACCAAAGGTTGTATAGTATAACTGTGTGTTGTTGATGTTTTCGATTGCACGACTGCCTCAACGGACTTCTGCCCTTCTTTCGCCAATGTGCGGCCTGTATGTAGCTCTAAATTGAATCCACTCTGATCAGAATTAAATGTGTTTTCAGCCCCAACGTTGGCTATGTTGACTATTACCATTTCTATAAATTCGATAGCTTTGCTGCGCAGTGTATCAGCGTTTAATAATTGTTGTTTAGTTACATATTTAGTAATCTTCCGCGACACAATTCCATGTTGGTTTTTCAATGTCCTTAGCCAAGAAGCGGATGGTTGGAAATTTACGGCTGGTATTTCTACAATTTCTCGTGCACGTAATGCCCATCGTCGAAGATCTATATCATGGACAGGCAGCCTTCTGTCCAAAGCATCATTAAAATTGTTTAGCGTGTAGTTTTTGAATTTCGTTTGAACAGATGATAACTTTCTATTCCCATTTGCCCCGGAGCTCCAGTAATCTACAGCTCTTTTCTTGTATTCGTAACTCAATTCTTCTATATCTTGGGTACATACATTTTCATCAATGTTTGGATCTAGGTATCGGTGTCCGTGCCAGTCTCCTTCACTGTCATCTTCTATTACGGCTGCTTCATGAATTTCATTTGGTGACAGAAAATCCACACCAGTTTCGACTTCCATTTTCATAGGTTGATACATCGCTTCAATGATCATGTTTTCTAGATCCTTACTGAACTGTTTTTCCTGTTTGGTGATTGGAGTGCGAGGCAAATTCATAGCTCTTATCGCTATGGATAGAAGTTGAATAACATTCACCGGATTAACGTACATTTTTATTTGTATTTCGAACTCAAAATATATGGCTGGCTTTTCCGTCGAAACTACAGCAATAATGATCGTTGATGAATTTATATGACTCGAAACCCAATTGAAAAATACACACGAAAAAAACAACGACGACACACGCTATTAATCTTTAATAAGGCGATTCAAGGCAATCATGAGAGCCGCTCCTTGCACCGTAGTTGCTCTTTGCGAAGATTTATTTCTTTCGTTCATTGGTTCCGCTGTTTGTGAAATTAAAGTTGAAGATAAAGATTAAATTATGCTGCGTTATAAGCTGATAAAAATGTTTGAATCATTCTGTTCATGAGTTGCAGCGACAACCCAAAAACGCTGTAACCTCTGCAGATAATGCCTTCGATGCGGTGAGCGGAGTGGAATTTCTTCGTAAATATACAATTGTAATCCAGTTGCTTTCCGAAGCACGAAGTCAGTCCGTGATTGCGAGCTTTGCTTCTGCCCATATGAGTGGGAAACTGAAGAGTGATTTTTGACAAGTAATTCACGAATTATTGCATAAACAACACGCCATTTGTTGCTGTACTCATCATCATCATCATGAACGTCTAGTAGTCGAAAAATACAACATTTTTTCCCTTCGAACTTTATTTTTATTTCGACGACGAGAAAATGTGTATCGACTATCTTGACTGTTTGTCTTTTGTTTGTAACCCATTTTTATTTCTAGAAACGTTTGTCCATGCCGCAAGGTAAGAACTTTGAACGTTTGCCTTTCGAGAGGGGTACTGTTGGGGGGCAGGGGGGGGGAGCGGCTGGACTGTCACAAATATGCAATTGCGTCATAACACGAACGTATATTGACGTGAATTTAGACCGAAATGCCAAAAAACTAGCTGATTATAAGATGCCCTCGGCAAAAAGATCGACGGGCAGTTTCAACCCCTTAATTGTAAGAATCCGGAAAAAGAAAAAATCCGTATCCGCACGTTTCCATTCTCTACATGTATGCAAATTTACATCCCAATCGATTCAAAATTCTCGGAGATACGGTTGAAAAAATTGCATTTTTGCAATAAACAATATGAAATTTGTTGCTATCTGCATCGTTCTCATCTCCAGTGTATAGTACACGAAAAAATAAACATTGTTGCGATTTGAAGTTTTTTCATATCTCGTACCGTTAAAACGTTATCGACGAAAAACGAAATACACCCTAATTTTCAAGGGTGCTTTTCAACCCTTAAAAATCGGGTTCCGCCTATATAAAAAAATACGTATCGCCTATTTTTACTCATTCTACAAGCATGCCAAATTTCATCAAAACCAGAGACATCGACCTCGCAACGTTTCCTTGTCAGACGGGTCACATTCCGGGCAAACGAAGAG
Source organism: Ophion costatus (assembly GCA_951751655.1). Classification (NCBI taxonomy): domain Eukaryota; kingdom Metazoa; phylum Arthropoda; class Insecta; order Hymenoptera; family Ichneumonidae; genus Ophion; species Ophion costatus. The sequence continues at coordinate 13,114,957 of OX632358.1, read as the reverse complement.
AAAGACGTTGTTCGGCGTTCAACAGAGCGGAAGGTGTTTCTTTTTTTTCCCAAAAATCAACCATTTAGGAGAACACTGAGAATCTGAAAATCAGCTATCTCTCTCGCATTCGTGGCCACTCGGTCGGTGTGACACATGGCCTCAAGAAGCCAAGCAAGTTTTTAGAAATGTACACAAAATTTTCAAATCCTAGTAATAATATTTTTCTCAATATTTTATCTGAAAAACTATATTATTATTATAATAAAAAAATCGAATCATGATTATAGAAGAAGATTATAGAAACGTAGGGGAAGGGGATGCCCAACACGGGCATCCTCCATACTTCTAACGTTTTTAAGGGGGGATTTTCTTTTTTTTCGACAAAAAAATCGATCTTTCGCTGACCGCTGTTTCATATTCTTCAAAGTGTTGAGAATATGTGTGCAAAATTTCAAATCAAAATTCTCAAAAATGGCAAAGTTATAAACGATTTTATACCTGCGTGTCGATTCGCGGTGGCCACGCGCTCGTTGTCACACGGCAGGGGTCGGCGCGCCCGGCAGCTGCCCGAATCTGTTGCTTGGCGGACCATAAAAATAACGAGAAAGCATACAATAGGCATTTAATTCAATGAAGGACGAGTCCTAACGGTCGTGCGAGATCGAAATATTCGGTGGAGAGTCGCTCAGTCTCGAACGAGAGTTTACTGGTAACAGACGTATATATCATGGATCGAAATCAGGGAAGTGATACTCATCGTCGTGCTGCTAGACCGAAAAAAAGGAAATTTGTTGGGAATATTCACACCCGAGGAACGGAAACGACGTTTGCAAGTACGTCGGCCCAGAAACTGTCGACAGCGGAAGACAAAGAAATAATTACGGACTCGGGTCATGGATATCGCATTATCGCGTTTCCATCGGTTTTCTCTGCAATCTCGCAACACTTAATATGTCAGGAATGCAAAGGACCGATCAAATTTTGCGAATCCAGTTCTCGCGGCTTGGGTTTTTAAATAGTTCTGCAGTGCAAGTGTCGTGTGCAATATATTAATTCCTGTCCTCTCGTCGATGACAAATCGTGTGAGATAAACCGGAGAATGGTTTTTGTGATGAGACTATTGGGAGTAGGCAGAGAGGGTATAAATTTATTTTGTGGCTTGATGGATATATCCCAAGGTTTCAGCACAACCTTGTACTATGCCTCCTTGGAGAACATTTACAGTGGAGCCAAAGCTGTATGGGAGCTGTGTGCGAAAAAGGCAGTGAAAGAAGAGAAAGCGAAGAATGCTGAGCACGGAAATCCAGAGACAGATATTTCTGTGTCGGGAGACGGAACATGGAAAAAGCGAGGATATAGTTCCTTGTTTGGAATCACGACACTCATCAGCAAATATTCAAGCCAAGTGGTTGTCGTGTTTCACCTTGTCGTGAAATCGTCTTACTGTCACGCTTGTAAATGGTGGCAATCAAAATCCGGTACCGAAGAATACGACGATTGGTTCGAAGAACACAGCAGTGAACGTACGGCAATTCACGATGGGTGAGCTGGAAAGATGGAAGTTGACGCGATCAAAGACATGTTCCGACGATCTTGGGAAATGCATGAAGTACGGTACGCGAAATACATCGGCGATGGCGACACGAAAACATTCAAAGCCTTGTTGGAAGACAAGCCTTACGGCGATGATTTGATCGTGAAGAAAAAGGAATGCGTCGGGCACGTTGAGAAGCGTATGGGCTCGCGACTGAGAAATGTGAAAAAAACGAAAAAACTTGGAGGAAAAGGAAAATTAACCGATAAATTGATAAAAGAATGAACACTTTTCTACGGTTTGGCTATCAGAAGACATCCAGACTCTGTTGATGAGATGTACAATGCTGTGTGGGCAACGTTCTACCACAAGATCTCGAAGAATGAACATGCTCAGCATATGTACTGTCCCGCGGGGTCACAAAGCTGGTGCAAATGGCGCATTGCCGAAGCCGAAAAAACTCTGAACGAATTTGATCACGAAGCTCCACTGCATGAAGACGTCGCGAATGCTATTAAGCCGATTTACATTGATTTGTCATCGAGAGACTTGCTGGAAAGGTGTTTAGGTGGCGATACTTAAAACAACAACGAAAGCTTCAACGCAACCGTTTGGCGATTCGCACCTAAACACCTTCTCTGTGGCGCGAAAACGATCGACATCGCGGCTTATTTGGCCGCAGGGATTTTTAACGAAGGCTTTACAGCAGTCCTTAAAACAATGACGACGATTGGAATCGTCGTTGGCCAGCAAGCATCAATATTCGTCGATGCGCGAGATAAGCAGCGGATAGAGAGGTCAACGAGACGCAGCCTCGAAGCAACGAAAGAGGCTCGAACAAGACGCAGAAGCGAAACTGCTTCACTGAATGAGTTGTTCGAAGCCGAGGAAGGCATCCTGTATGGCCCTGGCATAGCAGATTAGATTAAAAATACTGTAAGTACTCGATATGTCCCATAAACTGTACTCACAACTTTAAACGCGTTTTTCTCGAAACAGCTTTTTCACAACTGGTGTGCACGATTTCTCAAAAACTATTCAACCGATTGCCTTCAAATTTGGACAGAATGCTCAGCTGACATCCTTTTATCGTTTGATGAAGCAAAAAAGCAATACGTTTAATAGTTTTTTATTTATAACAAAACATCGATCAATTTTTTTCGAAAAATCGATACTTCAAGTTCAAAACGTCACCAAATCGTCAATTTTTTTTCTTTTCCCTTCATCGAACGATAGCTATATGTGTCTAAAGTAAAATGCTTTTTGGGTTTTGGTTGCAGGATGAACGTGAAGGCTGTAATCGTGCACACCATCAAAAAAGGACCATCGCGCGTCGAGGGGGGTGGGAGGCGGATTTTTTGATGAAATTGTTTAAAAATTTTTTTGTATGTAGTAAACAGATCAATAAAACTATATGCCAAGTTTCACAAGTTTTCCGTTGTATACTTTCTTCACAAAAAAATTCCCAAAAAGCGGTAAATTTTGCGAAAAAAAAGACAATCCCGCCTTAAACTTACCGCGGTTTCGTGACGTGGCGAACTTGATCTTGTCCAACCCGACATGCCGCAGTCCTGAAACTCAACTGCGACTGACCGCGCGGCTCGTTTGGCAAAAGACATAATTTCACAGGTTTTGAAAAAATAAATCAACGTATGTAGATCGTGTTTTGTCTATTCGTGAGTAAAATAGACCAATACTAAATGTGATTATTGTTTTATGCCTATTTCACTTTTTTTAAATGATATTTGCTTGAATGTATTCCAATAATTTTTTGGCCAGGTTTGATGAAAACGTCATGTGCTGCCAAAGGGCCAAGCGGGCACGTGCCATGATATGTTAAAACATGATTACTAAACGTTAAAAATGTTGAAATATGTAAAAATGTTAAAATTGTTAAAACATGTTGAAAATGTCAAAATATGTTTACTGAATGTCAAGAAGAAACATAAAGAAAAATTAAGTTTACTGAATTTTAAGGATGTTGAGTCCCTATGAAACATGTTAATGTTAATTGTTCAATGAATAGCTTCTTAATCATCATCAAATTTTTATACGACCTCCTGAATACTTCATGTAAAAACATACCAAATTTTCCGAATTCTATCATCATTACTTCAACCTCCTTAAGGGTTGAAATAAAAAATGATCAGAAAAATCTGAAAATTTGGTATATTTTTGTATGAAGTATTTAAGAGGTTGTGTTAAAATTTCACGACGATTAGGAACTTCGTTATTAAAAAATCAACATTTTGTTAAGAAAATTTTTTAAAAGAAATAGAAAAAAATGTATCAATGAACTTCGTTTTGTTTCCGTTGCTTTCAGTATATTGTAGATATTACAAAATTGAGAGGTCAAAAAGAAAAACTTATCGCAAAGTTACATCAGTTTCCATAAGACAACATTTAATTTGTGAATGTTAATTGTTCAATAACGAGCTTCCTAATTGTCGTGAAATTTTTACACGACCTCTGAAATACTTCATACAAAAACATATCAAATTTTCAGAATTTTATCATCATTTGCAATTTGGGACTCAACATCCTTAAGAAGAAACGACAAAGATCCTATGCCAAAAAAATTAAGTTTACTGATTGTTAAGAAAAAAAATGTAAAGTTTTTGTTCGTTTACGATAATGATAGTGATTTGTGCGCAATAAATATGTGGGTACATTCATAGTTGCTTTCCCTTATGATTCCCTATCTTATTTTTATGCCTAATGGCAGGATAAAACAGGGTGCGCACCTACCCTTACCTTACACCTTACTTATCACTACGTGCCCGCTTTGCCCAAAAGCCGTGCCCGCTTTAGGGCACTCCCCGGGGGAAAGCAGGCATTCGTTAAAGGTGTTAAATTGGTTTCATTCTTTGTATTTTGAAGACTCACTGGACCGCTATGACCGCTTTTTTTAATTTCCCTTAGAGTGCCCGCTTTGGGCCCTCTTCCCGTACAACGTATGTATCACACAAGTACACTGGAAATGCTGAGCAACGACTTGGCGTGCATGGTCAAGAAAAAAAAGCTCGACAAAGGATATCACTTTCCCAACAACTTGACTAGCAGGCTGAGGAAGACAAAAATTGACGCCATTTATTATGTAGGTGCAAACCAAGTTTCGGATTGCGCAAAGAATAAATCAAATCAGTGATGTATCCCTAGACCACACGGCTCTTGAAATCCCATTTTATTTGCATCATTTGAAAAGTTATGTTGAAGTATTCGCTTTCTACTCTATTGCAGAATTACCATACATTTCATGAAATCTATTGCGTTATATAAATTTCGGTGTAAATGGCATAGCATTGGTAGGCTGAAGGTTTAAATTACGGTGCGCCCCGCTTGCTGGTAGAAAAGGAATATCGATATTACTCTCGACACCCATCGCTACATTTTTGATCATCTGTCCAAGTACAGTCGAACATCTCATTCCTAATAATCCTGACATTCCTGACATACCTGATGCGATGATATTGTTTGATATAATCTAAACAGATACATTGTTACAAAAGTTGCTTACGCAAGCGGTGGGAGTGGTTCTGCAAGAAAATTCTGTATCACCTCGAATTTTTTTCTTCATCATACATGCCAAGTCATTGCACACCATTTTCAGTGTACTTGTTGTGACGCAAACGTTGTACTATTATATAATCGTGATTCGATTGTTTTTATTATAATAGTAGTATGGTCTTTTTAGATAAAATATTGAGAAAAATATTATTTCTATGATTTGACAATTTTGTGTACATTTCTAAAAACTTACTTGGCTTTTTCATAAAAAGTGATTTCATTTCTTTTGCACGTTTAAATTGAAAAAGTAATAATCTAATAGTAAAACTACTAGATTATTACTATCACTGTATTCTATATCTAATAGTTTGATATAGAATACAGAATATTTCGAGTTAAATTTCACTTTACTTGATAGTGAAACAACCGATAATGTTTATAAAGGAACTTTTTATTATTTGACGTTTTTTTTTATTTGTTAAAGTTTTTGGGGGAGTTTTTTTTCCGAGACTACGAGACTTGCATTCAAATCCGCGACCTCCAGATGTTTTGGTTCAAAGGCAAGCGCGCGAACTACTAGACCAGCACACCGGTATATATATACATATATATATAGACAGGGTGGATCAATTAGCACGTTGGATATCTTCGAAAAAACTTGGAAGTCCATCCATCGAAAAAAAAACCCAGTGTTGCATTGATACTGATGGTCGTCATTTCGAACACTTACTATAAACGTCGTAATTTTAATTACTACCGAAACTGTATTATCGGCATTCTGTACTTTCTATAACCTTCAATGACCTTATGTTATAGGTCGTTGAACTCGTTTTAAGCTCCTCTTTCATGATACAGAAAGAAAAACATACCGATCCATTAAAAAAATGGAGTTGACGTTCAAATGTCCGAAGCAGCTCCACCTGCAAAAAAAACTATTATCGCTATCGAGTGGCCCCTTTCGCACTGTGCAATTTCATTTCAGCAACAATTTCTGTGAACCTTATAGTTTCGAAGATATCCAAGGTGCTAATAGTTATTGATCCACCCATATATACTAGGTGCGCAACTAAGTTCCCGGGTTTCATACATGGATAGCGCTAGCGACACATGTAGTCGGCATACAGGTCTGAAATTGGGTGTCTTTATAGCTTGGACATCTGTTAAGAATACCCAGTCGTAATGTAAACAAATATCGCAACACAACGACCTTTTTTCTAACCTTGAAAATGTCAAAGTTCGTGCCAAATAAACAGCATTTACGGGAAGCGGGAAGCCACTTCCGAAATTTTGCTTTTGCGGCAAAACAGAAAGAGTTTCCTGCACCGAATTGTTACTGACGATGAAAAATGGATATATCTCGAGAATCCCAAACGCAGAAAATCGTGGCTTTCACTTGGCGAAGCGTCAACATCGACGGCACGGCCAAATCGCTTCGGAAAAAAGACAATGCTTTGCGTTTGGTGGGACCGGAAATGAATCGTGTCCTATGAGCTGCTGAAACCGGGCGAAACTGTCAATGGGTATCGCTACCGACAACAATTAATCTATTTGAACCACGCATTGCTCGAAAAACGGTCAGAATGGGACACGAGACACGAACGTGTGATATTGCAACACGACAACGCTCCGTGCCATCGCAGTTCCATCGTCCACGACACCATAAAACACTAAAATGGGATCTGCTACCACACCCGCCGTATTCGCCGAACCTGGCCCCTTCAGTATATCACTTGTTCCGGTCGATGCCGCATGGCTTGGGTAGGCTACACTTGATCAATTACGATGCAGTACAAAATTGGTTGGACGAATGGTTTCAGTCCAAAGACGCATCTTTTTATCGTCGCGGTATTTATGTATTGCCAGAGAGATGGCAAAAATGTGTAAATAACGAGGGACAATACTTCGAATGAACCGCTTTTTGTATTTGTCTTGAAATTTTCGATTTTTTATTGGTAAAAAAAACCCGGAAACTTAGTTGCGCACCTAGTATATTGTGACGTGATTTTTTAAGTCACGTCACAGAAATGCTACCCATGCTCAGTTCATTCTCTCGATGCCTGGGTTGCGAACCATTTGTTTGTGTTAAGGGCCTTTTTTCTAGCGTGTTTGTCTGGTTGTGTTTTAGGTTTTGTTTCGGTTAGGTTCAGTGGGCGTGCGGAACTTAGTCGAGCGGCGTAGGGCTCAACGCATCGAGCAATTCCGACCGAGGGACGCACTAGACGAGGCCTCTCGGGGAATCCGTGTTTTGGTTTGGGTTACGGGCGGAGGCTGGAGATCTCCTCGCCGCGCTCCGGGAAAGAAGCTTTGCCCGCTCTCGCACGGTGACCCGGGGATGCGATCTCCGAGAGCCTCTATGTTACCGACGAGAAAAGGTCCCGATTTGTTACCGTTCCGTTTGCGGGGTAACTCGGGCAGAAAATATCGATTGCGAAAGGACTATTCTATTAGAAAATTCCAGCTTTCGAAATAATATTTCAGCCCTCGATATTGTATGAGATAAAGTTCTCGCTTGAACCGGCCATTTCGCATGGTCCGATCCCGCGAGCGTGTTGACATTTTTCCTGTCAACGCACTCTGTCTCGCTCTCGCATAATCCCTCGCACGCCGGCCTTGGTCGCGCGAGGTATAGTTGTTAACGAATCTCGCGTGAGACAGCAGTGTCTCAAAAAATTGCGATCGATCCCGATTTTCGACGTTCTCGTGATAGTAGTTGACGAGGAGTGCCGAGTTGACGTGCCACGACCTTCGCGATGGAGAGACGTGTCGTAGTCTCTCTCGCGCCCGTGATGTCGCGCTCTCGCTCTCGCGCTTGAGACACACATCGGGTGTTCTCTCGCTCCCGTGCGTATGGCATTTTCGTTGACGTTTCGCGTTGAATATCGTCTACGTTAAAAGTTCTCGGGTGGTTAACCCACCTGCTCCCGTACAATAAAGTAAAACATTATATTATTTTAGCGTGATGTTACCGGTGTTGCAAATAGTGACACATACCGTTGAAAGTTAAGCTACTCCCCCAGTGAATCCCCACCCCTCTGCCATAACCCACAGCCTGAGCGGCCGTGCTTTACCGCAACCGTCTTCCCGTGCTAGTGAATCCAGTTTAGTAGGGTTATGATTGCGGCGATACAAAAATCAGGGAGGTCCCCAGACTCCCAGGTCCCAGTGGTTATGATTCCAGTAAAACAAAAATCACGGAATTCGTAAGCTCCAATGGTGGGCCAGGGCGGATCCCCCTGACCCCAGTTTAGTTCGGTTAAGAAGTCCGGCGATACAAATTCTCTTCTCTTCACGGTGTGGATGGCCGAAGATGACGGTTTTCTAGCACCTAAGTTCTCGGATTCAGTTCTCGTTCCCGTGGCTAGAGACAAAGATTTTATCCCGTCACAATATATTAGGTTGATAAAAAAGTGTGGTCGCAAAAATTTAAAAAATGTATTTTTACGTATTGACGCAATATGACATCGAGCTATGTCGAGAATATTCTAGAATGTTTTCTACTTTTCCGCGTGACAGGGTATAAAAGGACGAGCGCGCGTTCTAGTGGACAGAAATGGCTTCGATCTCGCAGGAGCAACTTCGAGCGATCATATTTTATGAGTGGCGGCGCGGCACGAACGCAAACACAACTGCTAAAAATATTTAGGATGCATTCAGCGAGAACGTAGTTTCGCATCGAACAGTCCAGCGTCGGTTCAATCGTTTTAAATCTGGAGACACAAGCCTTGAAGATAAGGAACGTTCCGGACGACCGTCAACCATCAATGAAGACGCATTACTCCGTTGCATCAAAGAAAAACCGAAAGCAAGTACGCACGAGCTAGCGAGAGAACTTGGCTGCTTCCAACCGTCAATAGTAAATCACTTACACAACTTGGGATACAGGAAGGTTCTAGCTCAACGGATACCACACCGTCTCACCGGCGCCAATAAGAGCTGCCGCGTGACCATCTGCGGGTCTCTCCTGCTTCGCCATCATCGCAAGGAGTATTTAGAAGACCTTGTGACGGAAGATGCAAGCTGGGTCTTGTATGATAACAGAACGCGTCTAGACAACTGGCTTCCTATCGGAGAAAAACCGCCACACCAACCGAAACCTGATCGTCACTCACAAAAGATTTTGTTGTGCTGTTTCTGGGACGCAAAGGGAATGCTGTTTCACAATTTTCTCGCTGTAGGCAAGACGATCTCCTCTAAACGATACATCGAGAATCTTCAGGAATTGGCAAAATCTATAAGAGAAAAATGGCCAAGACGCGCGACTGTGCACCTTCTCCACGACAACGCGAGACCCCATGTCGCAAAGGAAACCCACAAAACAATCACTGAGCTTCACGGGAATACCGTTCCTCATCCACCATTCTCTCTCGACATGGCGTCATCTGACTTCCATTTGTTCAGACATTTGAAGGCATATTTGAGGAACAAGACTTTCAAAAACGTCGACGTTTTCAGAAGGGATGTTTCAAATTTCTTTGAATCCCAGCCGCCGCAGTTTTGGGCAAAGGGAATAATGAGTTGCCAACTAGATGGTCGAGTCTCATAGGAACCGATGGCGAATATATTGTTGATTAGAAATGTTTTGTCTAAGATTTATAATTAAATAAATTATATTGAAATTATTGCGACAAAACTTTTTTATCAACCCAATATATAAATTATATTAAAATATCTACTGTCATCAAATATGCAACACGACACAACCCTTTCGCAGTGAGGCAAAAAAAAAACTTTTCCTACCATAACTGTATTAAACATTCGTTTTTGTGACAATACACAAAAATGTTGAGGTTGCTGAATTAAAATCTGGAACCAGGTTTTAGAACTTCACAATAGCGGATCCAATATGGTGGTTGAAAAAAAAACAAATCTTATTTTTTTGTAATGAAATCTAACACTCGGGGATTCTTGGGGTCACTGAATTCAAATCTCGTATCAAATTTTGTAAGTTCTATATGGCAGACCCAATATGGTGAACCAAAAAAGCTAAATGTTATTTTATTAAAACGAAATCGATCGCTCGAAAGTTTTTGACGTCACTAGATCACAACTTAATGTAAATATACAAAATTCAAAAGAGCATTGAAATTTCTGCGAAAAATTGAAAAAATTGAACAAATGAGACATTAAAGAGAAAATTTACAAAAAATCTAACGATCGCGCCAAATTGACTAAAAAAATATAGTTTAGCTGAGTAAAAGAGATGATAAGCACAAGTTTCATCCTAATCCGATAATTATTGAGATTTGTGGAAACCATTTCGAAGTCGCTAGGTGTCAAATGCATAGTTTTGATACGAAGTTTGAATTCAGCAACCCCATATCTCCCGAGTGTCGGCTTTTATTTTTTTTTTTAATAAAATGCTGCTTTTTATCCGTCATTTTGAATTTTGAAAATTCAACTCAGGATGTGAATTCATTGGTCTCAAAAACCGTAGTATTCTCACTCTTGTGGAAATTAAACTATATTTGTAATTTGCATCCACAATATTGTATCTGGCGTTTAACATTTTTTAAGCTTATGTTAGGTTTGAATTCAACGACCTCGAAAACAAAAGATACTTCTGTCGAAATCAAACAAGTTTTTTTGAATTTTGCATCCCCTATATTCCGCTATATCCGCCAAAATCTAAAATGTTGTTTCTTTCAAAACGCTAGGTGTATCCGCCATGATGAATTTTCAAAATCTGGTTTCAGATTTTGATTCAGCGATACCAAAAACCCCTGAGTGTTAGCTTTCATTGGAAAAAAAATGTTTGATCCGCCGTGCGGGGTTCGCTATTTTGAATTTTCAAAATCTGAGTTCAAGTACGGATTCAACGACCCTGAAAACCCCCGAGTGTCAGCTTTTATTTAAAAAAAAAACTAAATTTTATTTTTTTTATCCGCCATTTTGAATTTTGAAAATCTGGGTTCAGATTTGTATTCAGCGATCCCATACACCCACTTTGGTACAGATAGGGTTCGTACCCTCATATAGTCTCTTTAACGTTTACTCAGATACGAATCATAGAAATGTATCTAAATTACAAATATAATTAAATCAAAACTGGAATTAAATGTCATACGTAATTAAATGACAACTGTTCATTCAATGGTCAATATAATTCTTAATTTAACAGAGACCAATTATCCATTACCAGCTTAGTGTGCAATTAAATCACGTTTCAATTATCCATTACCCGCTCAATGAGTAAGTAATGTGAGGTTAAATTACACATTACTGGGATAATCTATAATTGAATTTTGTTTGATTACATTGTTGCCATCTCTGCGTAAATGGAACATATGGCAAGAAAAAATGCTATGTTCATTTTTTTCTATAATATGTTGATTTTTTAATTTTTCATCTCAGGCACAGATACGGCAGCCGAATCAGGGCCTGAAAGAGTGTACTGATCCGTAAACGGTACCCGCTTTACGGCCGGATACCAACAAGCTTTTCACGCTTGGTAAAGCTTTGATTTGGTAGCCATACCAGTACAGGGACGTGGCACGGGATACGGCAGATCGGATCCGGCGTCAGGCCCCCGTAGTGGAAATTCTGCACTACGCCTTGTCCCAACGAGACCGACGACCTTAGATCATCCGCATGTAGCGGCGTTAAAAAACATTTGTACGATGAAAAAATTCGGTATCGGCTATAGTATAATATAGTATATAGAATAATTGAGCAATGGTATAGTATCGTTTTTTTGCCCACTTCGCGGGTTTTTATCCCGTTAATACGGTAGAACGAGAACTGTTTGTATTGGTGCTGGTATGAGTGGATAACGTCGCGCGGAAGTGCAAATGTTTCTTTTTTCCCTCATTTTGTCTACTTTTTGATCTGGAAGCATTGGTAACAAGTGAACAATCTATTTCGATAGGTATTTTCGTGCGGGCAAATATTAAAGGTATAGCATTTCGCCAATCATTGTAGTGAACCTCTTGACTTTAAACAAGCTATATCGACTCACTGTAAGCCATGATCGATCCAGGGTTGCGAAATTGTAATGAACATGTAATGCATTATTCATTACTTTTTTAATGGGTAATTAAAAAATATTTCATTACCCATTATATTAATTCATGAATGTAAAAAAATTCCATGACTCATTACATTATATGTTGTAATGTAAACAATTTCCGTTACTCATTACATTGGATTTTGTAATGTAAAAAATGTCCATTACTCATTACATTATATTTTGTATTGTAAAAAAATTCCATCAGTCATTACATTCGAATTTGTACTGTAAAAAATTTTCATTACTCATTACATTGGAATTTGTAATGACAAAAAATTTCATTACACATTACCTTGTAATGGGCAATGAACATTTCTTACATTACAAAGTCCAATGTAATGGGTAATGGAATCGTTTTACATTACACAATGTAATGTAAAAATCTATAAATAGATGGATAGATGGATGGATGTATCGATGGATGGATGGATAGATGGATGGATTGATGGTTATATAGATGGGATGGATAGATAGATGCTGTATGTATAGATGGATGGATGGATGGATGGATGGATAGATAGATGGATAGATGGATGGATGGATGGATGGATGGATGGATGGATGGATGGATGTATGGATGGATGAATGGACGGACGGACGGACGGACGGACGGATGGACGGATGGATGGATGGATGGATGGATGGATGGATGGATGGATGGATGGATGGATGGATGGATGGATGGATGGATGGATGGATGGATGGATGGATGGATGGGTGGATGGATGGATGGATGGATGGATGGATGGATGGATGGATGGATGGATGGATGGATGGATGGATGGATGGATGGATGGATGGATGGATGGATGGATGGATGGATGGATGGATGGATGGATGGATGGATGGATGGATGGATGGATAAATGGATGGATGGATGGGTCGATGGATGGATGAATGCATAGATGGATGGATGGATGGATGAATGGATAGATGGATGGATAGATGATATATGTATAGATGGATGGATAGATGGGTGGATGGATGGATGGGTGGATGTACAGATGGACGGGCGGATGCATAGATGGATGGGTGGATGTACAGATGGATGGGCGGATGCATAGATGGATGGATGGATGGATGGATGAATGGATAGTTGGATGCGGAATCATTTGTAGGTAACAAACACATCGATGAAAATTTTCATTCAATATAATCAAATATTGGTTTGGAAATAACCAAAAAGCAGATACACGTTTTTCTTGGACATCCTTGATATTTCGAGGAAAATAAGAGCTGCACCTCATTCTCTGACGAAAGGAGTACAACGTGTAACTTAAATTTTCCTTCAAATATAAAGCATCTCCGAATAAAACGTGCAGCCGGACTTTAACTGACCTCGCAACTGATTGATTACCTTAAATGAAAAATAGAAAAATGAAGTTTGACGAATTTTTCAGCATTTTTGGGTCCAAAAAATTCATTCGCATATATAACTTCGACTTTTTTCCATTACAATCTTTTGGAATTCGTTTGACGGTGATTATTTGATTAAGGGGTCTTTTCACTTCAGACGCTAAAAAATACTATTTTCATTAATTTTTTTTGATAGGTTTACATTATAGTTATTGATATAAAAGTTGTTACTCTTAATAAATGCACATTCGAAATAAGTTTAATAAAATTTGTTACGTATTTATATAACCCAAACAAAATTTAACCGCGTTTTTCTCGAAACGACATTTTCCGACGACTTCATGATAAAATCTTCAAAACTACTATACCAATCCTTATGCAATTTCAACCACATATTCTTTACAACTAAAGCTATAGCTCATATGAAGGATTTTTTAAATTTTGACAGTTACTACTTTTTTGCCAAAAACGGTGAAAAAACACGTTTTCTTCTTTTTTCGCAAAATGTCCGCCACTTTGTTATTTTTGCATATCTCAAAAGTCTTATGATATGCGCTATAGCAATTAATGTAATGTATCTAAAATCGTTGGGTTTTTTTGTTTCGGATAATCCATCTCCGAGATTTCATCAACAGCACAGCCCTACATGTTTTTAATTACCATTTTCGTCTATAAATAGTGACTTAAAGAAATATATTTTTTTAAAATGTATTTCGAAAGTGTATTTACTAAGTGTAACAACTTTTATATCAATATATATAATGTGAACCTACAAAAAAAAACATGAAAATAGCCTTTTTTAGCGTCTAAAGTGAGAAGACCGCTTAAGTATATTTTTGACATAAGCGTAACGTAAAAAATGATCAACTAAAAAGCACCGCTAAGTTAGCTCCAAAATTTTAATTTTCGATCACAGCGAAGTTTAATCGTAGTGTAATTTACAGTTTGACAGCGGAAAAATCAAGGAAAGTATTGAATCATTGAATTTCTTGTTTTTCTTTTTCCTTTCACTTTTCTCAAGGATGCTGATAGAAGCCGATTTTGTTTTTTTTGTATTTACGTTTATGTGCCACATAGCGGAAAGAGTTGGGAATTTTGCCCCTCTAGATCCTTCTAGTGGAAGGAGATAAAGGCAGTAAAGTAGCATCGCATTCAATATCAAATGAGCTCCTCATCGTCTAGACTCTCTCTCTCCCTCTCTCCCCCTCTCACGCTCTCGCCCTCCCTCACCCTCGCGCTCCCTCTCGCGCCCTCTCTGTCCCTCTCTCTCCCTCTCTCTCCCTCTCGCGCCTTCTCTCACCCTCTCTCTCCCTCTCTCGCCCTCTCTCTCCCTCTCGCTCCCTCTCTCTCCCTCTCTCTCCCTCTCGCTCCCTCTCTCTCCCTCTCTCTCCCTCTCTCTCCCTCTCTCGCCCTCACTCTCCCTCTCGTGCCTTCTCTCTCCCTCACTCGCCCTTTCTCACCCTCTCTCTCCCGCTCTCGCCCTCTCTCTCCCTCTCTCTGCCTCGCGCTGCCCTCTCTCTCTCTCTCTCTCTCTCTCTCTCTCTCTCTCTCCTCTCTCTCTCTCTCTCTCTCTCTCTC
>OX632358.1:13068534-13096034 GCA_951751655.1 Ophion costatus | reverse complement strand
TATTCTTTATTACACAGAGCCCTTCTTATCGAAATTAATACGTCAATCGCATAGCTGACCGTAGTCGAATGTCCACGAGTTGTCTGAATTCAAGAGGCTATACGCGACAGTTTCTAAAATGGTGGTTCCTATAGACGTCTGTTGATTACCTAGAGTGCTCAGTTACAAAGCGATTGCGAGCGCACTAAACGATTTAATCTGGACCGCACGGTTTAATTTACATGAAAGCTAAAATTTCGGGTTACGAATTAACAATACAGAAGTGATGATACAGAATTCTGAGAGGAGACGAATCATTCCAATTTCATCAGCTAAAACAGATTGCGTGGGCAAGTCTCTAAATGGGATAGTCAAAGAACTGACACTAATCTTACTTTATTCACGTCACATTTTACTAAATCAGTTTCCTCAAAATACATCAATTATTCGGCACGATACTCGGAGACGTTCCTACCAAAACGACTTTTCATGAATATAACAAAGTTATTATATTTATCTTTGTTACAAATAATATTATTAATTTTGACTAGTAAACTCCATTAACATAATTACAATGAAATTTCGAATCTTTTTTATATTATAATAGCTCTCTGACCAACGTGTGCACGAGATTTTTCATGCCAGCTTGGCCGACATTTCATCCAAGCCCTCATCGTTCAAACTAACATTTTCGTGTATGTTTTCAATATTTGTAACTCGTTTGTCTGATTTGCAAGAATCAAAAATCAATATCTTTTCGTTATTCAAACCCAGTGAATAATAACTCATTAATCCATACTTTGGTTCGACTCCGGTGTAGAACTAAATATGACGCACAAGGTCTACTTATTTTCATAAACGTGGCCTGTCTCCGTATACTTCCAAATGATATACACTCAAACGCTCACAAAGAAATAACGGTACATTATTTTGGTCGCAAAAGTTTAGTCTCAGATCGATTATTTGAATGATTAAGGATGTTGAGTCCCTATGAAACATGTTAATGTTAATTGTTCAATAAATAGCTTCTTAATCTTCATGAAATTGTTACACGACCTCCTGAATACTTCATGTAAAAACATACCAAATTTTCAGAATTCTATCATCATTACTTAAACCTCCTTAAAGGTTGAAATAAAAAATGATAAGAAAATTCTGAAAATTTGGTATGTTTTTGTATGAAGTATTTAAGAGGTCGTGTTAAAATTTCACGACGATTAGGAAGCTCGTTATTAAAAAATTAACATTTTGTTAAGAATAATTTTTAAAAGAATAAAAAAAAATTTATCATTAAACTTCGTTTTGTTTCCGTTGCTTTCAGTATATTGTAGATATTATAAAATTGAGAGGTCAAAAATAAAACTTATTGCAAAGTTACATCAGTTTCCATAAAACAACATTTAATTTGTTAATGTTAATTGTTCAATAACGAGCTTCCTAATTGTCGTGAAATTTTTACACGACCTCTGAAATACTTCATACAAAAACATACCAAATTTTCAGAATTTTATCATCATTTGCGATTTAGGACTCAACATCCTTAATGTCCTGAAATATGTGAACACGATAACTCTGTAAGCGATAACCTAGCCTTATTTTTACCTACAATACACTTTATACAATAATTATTAATTGTGTTTACGCTTGAGAAGTCTCGAAACAATGTGTCTTCTGGCGCAGTTGTAAAAAATAATGTTGTATGAAATTCGTGCAGGAGACGTGTACCGAGCTCGCTAAGAATGGCCCATGCCCATACATATTCTTCATGTATAATACGTAGTGCCGATCTCGCCGTGATACAGGCACGAAGCACAAAGTTGCCTCGCGTGTCTCAATGAGCGTGTACGAAAAGTTTGTCTGACTCACGCGGACGCACACCCATCGCATCGGGCGGCACAAGTTATATTATAAGTGATTGGAGGGTGAGCCCGAGACTCCGTTGTACGACACTCACATTTATTACCCTACTCACTCTTTCTCTCTTATGCCATATTCGTTTCATGAAAAGTGAAGCTCTTACTCGGCATAACAGTTCCGCTGACGAGGAGCTGACGAGAGAGCGGGTGAAATATATAAAGCTCTATATACTATATACGTATGAGTCACAATCTCGATTCCAGTCTGCCGTCTTCCCTTTCACCCTGCATGGCCGTAAGGTCGACTATCTCCCCACTATATACATCACGTTGCACCCTGTTGTAACACGAAAATCACTACCTTTCCCATATTCTTAATTTTTTCAGCCAGAAAACTAATTTTTCTTCTTTGAAACGCAGGCAAATGAATTTTGTACGAGGAAAATTCCAATTACTTATCTGGAGGAGGCATAGTCGAATCAACTTAATGCGATTATGTATGTTAATTTTTGGTAGATGATCAATGCTTTTAATAAACTCAAAGTGTTTACCGAACGTTTAAATCCAATATATTGTGATCATGGCGAATTAGATTTTTATTTGATACTCAATCACATGATGTGCTCATTTCCATTTAAAAAATCAATTTCATAACTGACTGTAATAAGAACGGGATTCTAGTTAAATGTTATTTAACTCAAACAGACTGTTTTATTTAGTACAATGTAATTGTATATTCGATGGAGAGGAATATTAAATTTCGTAAAAAAAATATCGCTGCTAATTGAAAAATGTAATTTTGACTGTAATAGTATTTTATTCAAATCTGATAATCGTATTAAGTATTGGTCGTTGACCAATACTTTTGCTATTAGTTCTTGTATACAAAACGGCGGAACATGGTAGTATAAAACGTCGGGTTCATACTTTAAAATGCCGTTGTTATTAATGTTAGCTTTTGGAAAACTATAAAGGTTAGTTTTTGAGATTATTTATATCAATAACACGATCACTGTACAACACGTTGTTTCTGCTCTGAAGGTGACGTACGCCGTGCTTTTGTTCCGTCTACCAAATATTTGGATCTAATAATTGACTTAATTAATGAATAAACAATCCAGAAAAATAAATGTTTATTTGTTATGAATAAACGATTTATTCGAGATCAACGTTCGATAAAAAGTTTTTTTGAAGCGGCAGGTATGCTTTAAATATAACCGTTTCTTCAAGATTCATCTGCGTTTTAGTAAAGGTAAAGAAGAAATTAAAGTAGCTTTAAAAAAATATGTTAAATGTACCGCATGTGGTTAATTCAGGCGCATCATTTATCTCAGTACAGTTTAAAGAAACTCCTGTAACTTTTGGAAGGTACCAGCTTAAAAAGTGTTATCTTACTCGACAGTAAATTACGTTTTTTTCAATATCTCGATCGGATAACGACCAAATATCGGATGACGTGACAGGTTTTGTATGCCTGACTATTACTTTCTCCTCTCATTAATCTCGTTGAATATGAGAACGCCAAAATTGCAGCCGCATCGACGGTAAGAACCGTACACTCGTTCAAGTTACACTACATGATGGCGCATTAGCTGATGATGCTTTCTCGCTCTTTCTCTTGATATATAGAGAGGGAAGTTTCCAAGAAAAACGGATGGTGGCCGGTCGTGTTCTTGGAGTGACTGATGACCGGTGCGAAAATAAAGATGAATTAACTTGAGAATAACCTCGTCGAAGTTCAATGAGCTTTCTCAAGCATAGTTTCATATCGGCGCCATTCGAAAATCAACTCAATTGCGACAGATCGATTGAGAATCGAGATTTGATTCGATTGCTTGCTTTCTTGTCACATAATCCGAACTCTTTCACTCACTAAACTTTTTTCTTTCAACAGTGCTCGCCATTTTCTAGAATATAAAGGGAAAATTGTCGTTCTCCATCGATATTTCGAATTCATTATTCCCTCGATTGCGAACTAGCCTCTTTTTTTCTTGCGCTTAAAATAGTTTCGCTGCAAACTCGACACGATGGAAAGAAGTGATACATCTTTTCATTATATTTTATAAAAATGTAAAAAGTAAAAAATCTACATGTAACGGCAAAAGAGAATCATACTTAAAGTTCATTGTACGTTTCCCTTCTAACTATTCAGAAAATGCTCTTAATTGTCAAAGTATTCTTTGAAGAGCAAAAAGAATGAAGCAAATCATCGAAAAAGTAAGACGGGAAAAGATGGCAAGAAAGTGAGCCCTGAACGAATAAGAAGCGCATCTCGCACACAACAGTGTGCGGGATGCGCGGTTTCGGTGACTTTGGAGTGATAAAATTCCAAAGCCACTTCTGTCCTTTTAAGCCCCTCGATGTAGGAGTCCATGCCGTTAACCAACACTCGGGATTTCCCGTATTTCGTGGAATTCTCCGTAAATTATTCCGCCATCGTCGCATTTGCTCGCGAGTGCAACTCGCGATGTTAATGCCTCCCTAACGCTCAGGGATGCTGCTACATACCAGGATTTAATGCATTGTATACGTTATACAGAATGTGTGTTCATAGACGCGAATATGAAATTTTAATATTGTGTTGAAGTGTTGTGTTGTAGAAAATGAATTCCATCGAAATTCATGATATGGCGCTAGTTACAAAAATATCATCCTTAATGTCAAAAGTTTTTACTTGAAACAAGCTAGTTAAAACAAATTAGTTTTCCAAATTACACGACCTGTTCAATACTGTAATGAATCCTGATGGTAGAACTTCTTAATTTTAACTTGTCCCGTACAGGAAGCTTCGAGAACTGTCTTCAACTTTCAAGATACAACGAAATGTGGTATACTCTCAAATTTAGATTGTATTACCGTTACTACAATGCCAGCATAAATGAAAAACCCTAGGTAATTCGGAAATGCATTCGACCCCTTCTTATAAATCAGTCTTTTTAAAATAAAATCTGATAAGTCAGGATTTTTTTTATAAAGCTTATATTTTCGAAACTATGTATACAGAATTTTAGTCCAATAAGTTAACGTACATCTTCTCATGATTTTTTGTCTCCCTGCGACTTCCAAAACTGAATAATATTTGCTGTGAGACACCATTTTTAGAATACCCTGTGAAGCACGCCTATACTAGCTGGATCTAATATATTTTACAAAGGCGTAAATAGATCTACGGGAACGTGATGTCGGGAGACCGGATGTCATGACGTGTCTCTCGCTGCACTTCCGTCGTTTCGACAGCCTTGTGCTTTTCCCGTTTCCTTCCGTTCAAACAGTTATTCATTTACAAGATATTAAACTAATTTCAACTCATCCTAATTCAGGATCATAACAATTTTGTCAGTATAAGAGATAAAAGTTTAATAACGAATATCTGAAACATAAGCTTTACACATAGGCAGAAAAGTATAGCCCATTTCGTTAATAATGGTCGACGTGAATGAATATTAAAAAAAAATTCACCGTACTTCATGTTAATTAATTTGGTGCATCTTCAACTGAAGATTTGCCGTTATCAGAATGATATACAATTGTAGGATACGGTATCGCAGATATTGCAGCAATCAGAGGATAATCTCGACGCATCACTCCAGGATAAAATACAAACATCATTCTTCCACAAAACCTGAAGATACGGATGATTGAACGTTGTAGATCGACCGATGTGCAGCCACCACTATTCGTTTCTCGTAATCAAATTTTCTGTCACAGCTCGGCACATTTTAAACACGCTGTTGTTATGAATAGGATAACCCGGAGAAAGGGACTACGTTTTGCTTAACGAAAAAAATATTTCCATGACAAGAAAGAACATTTCACCCTTTTAGACGTTTCTAGTTAAGAAGCGTAGTTTAATATTTAAGTGTCGGTCGTGAGCCGAAACGAAAAAGAGCCCGTGGTTTTGCGGCAAGCCGAAATCGGCCTTCTGTTGTCCACGAGAATACGAAGGGTAAAGAAAATGTGAGGAAAGGAAGATAAGATGCGGACGCTGAATTATGTTTGGTAGATCTGCGAAAGGTTATGGCGATTGACCAAATACGTATGAATCCCCCTCCCCATTTGTTCTTATGAACGCCGAGCCATCGACTGCTCTAACTAAACAGGAAAGGCCACGTCCTGCCGTGGCCTCGCGATCCCAGACTAGAGAAGGGAAGGCACAAAACAACAGAAACAAGAAGCTTCACCGCGATACACAGATGGGATGGATAGGACGTGAAACCAACGAGCGGAGTCTTTTGAGAACCCTGGAGCCTCGGCTCCTATAAGGACGTACGGTTGCCAAACGTCAAAGCTGCGCGGCGAGAAAGCCAGACGAACCGGGCTCTAAAGAAAACAATCGTGGAATAGGCCATACTAGGAGATGACCTGACGACTCAAAGACTTTTGCATGGCCGTGCTGGAGCAATTTTCAAGCTCTTCGACCCAAATTTTTCGTATTTGCGCGTATATTCGGCTGTATAAACTAGTTCAATAAGAGAATATCTTTCGGTAAACGAGCAGCAGAATAGATCGAGTCAAAACCCAGCCCGTTTGAAGACTTAGGCTCATGCTAATTTAACCTGGCAGGATCGGATATTATTCTTCCTGAATAGTGATTTATTCATTTTAGGGCGGGACTTTGTATTTTTGTTTTTCGGCACCATAGCTTTCAATATTCCAATTTCTACTGATGTCGATTTCTTAAGGAAATATTGTTGTCTAGAAATGAAAAAGAAATGGTTTTTATTTTATTTTATTTTATTATTTAGGAATCGAGCCGAAAACAGGACGTCATGTCTTGATTTCAATAAAAGCTACTTGCATTCTAAAAAATGTTTAAAAATTTCGATAGAAAAGCATACAATAAATGCATAATTTATCCAATAATGCTAATATTTAAGTACCAGATCTAAATCACGGGCAACTTACCAGGGCTAAGAGAGATCTTACTCGGTACGCTAATAAAGGGCGGTTTTGCTTTATATCATATAAAGCGTTAAATGAGACCTCATGTATTTGCATCTGGCACCGCGAAAGAACATTTGATGGCGTGAAGAAAAAGAAAGTTACTTATTTTTCGACTCGGATTTTCAACGGGATCGATACACAATGTCTAAACAATAATAATAATAATGATAAGAAAAACCGCAATGGTGCTAAGAAAAATAACATTGACCCCCCGTGGTGACCCCAGTCTTTTTTCAACGATTGCCACGTCGCATGGATAGTTCCGAATGGCTCAAAAAAATTCAGCGTCATAGTTTGAACCTTTGAGAATGTGGAATGCACGGTGAATTTTTTATTTATTTTTAACATGGCGGAAAAAATCCTGAACGAAAAGAAACGTGAAAAATGCAATATCGTACTGAAAAAAATCGTAATTCATACAATTTTTTTTTCACAAAATGTTATGGTTATACTCTTCAAATATGTCTCTTTAAGAAAATAAATATCAGGAAAGTGAGCGTTCCAAAAAAGGTATTTATTTGGACATCTGAACAAAACGAAATGTAACTTCGAAAATTTCGTTTTCATTTTTGGAGTAATTCAAAAATTTTCTTATTCAAATATAAAAAAGAAAAAAAAATAAACCCTCACAATCACAATTGTACTGTATAAATGTATCCCATACAGACAAAAATTTAAAAAAAAATTCACATCTTTATTTAAAAGATTCACTTGATGGTCACACCTGGGTCAGGTTGACCCCAAATCGCGTGGACATCTCACTATTTTCGATTTTACCAAGGCACTGCTGACTGGATCCTCCGACCTCCAACATTAAATTACAGATGAAGGCTCAAAGTATCACTAGAGGGCGGGCCAGTGCCCTACATCGCCAAGAACTGTTAGAAATTTGAACTCAAAGTGCCGCGTGGCGGCATCTGGACCCCGCGTGACCACGAAGGGTTAATAACGGAGCACCAAAAACCGCACCGCAAAGACGCGTGGTATCATATGACTCCTCTCAGAATTGTTGATCCAATGGCCTCGATCGTGAACTTCAAAATAACAGGCTACGAGAACGATAATGAGATGGGAGACGCTCCGATTCTATTTGAGATAACGGTGATCGTTATCACATCACGAAGGGCCTTTCTTGTGTTTTTTTTTCAACATTTTTGTCCCTTTCTCTAGTTTCTTAGTTCGTTTCGATGTTCTCGATACGATCGAGTCCTACGAAATTCACACGCAGTCACTTTTTCCCATTCGCACACGTGTGGGGGGAGGGGGGTGGTATAAATAGAAGCTTTTCGACATTTCGACTTTTCGAGTGAGATATCAACACATAAAATAATGAAGGCGACGAAGAAACTTTGGTACAATGAAGCCGAAGCGATAAGATGAAGGAGGCAGCCGCAGGATAAGAGGACCCGGATTTCGGTAACATGATACAGGGTGCAGCTGTCCTCTCATTCGTTATGGGGACTTCGAGACAGCCGCGACTTTTCGCTTGTTCCCTCGATCCCCTCGGTATCTCGTATTCTAAATTTACACATGTGCCTAGAGGTCTACGAAAAGGAAACCCTCGGATCGACACTCTCTGTATTCTATAGACGTGCACTACCGTCGAGAACGCATTACAGCTGATAGAACAGACAGAAATTTATTCTAAGCCTAAATAACTGACTATATCGTCCGGTTCTCCAATCCAAACCAGTCTCCTTAGTTCTGTTGCATTTGCATATAATCGCACATAATTAACTTGTTAAAATTTCGGACTCATCTTTCGCATAATATTATTCATTTAGCTCTATAATTTCTGGGAAAAGCTTAAAGTCATAATTTGAGTTCCGATGAAGTTCTTTGAGACCTCAAAATTATTTCTCTCCATGGCGGAATATAAATACTAGTTTCCGTTTTTGTTAAATCTTAATGGTACAATTTTTTAAAGCGCACAATCTGGATTATGAAGGTTGGGTTGCACTTGTAATATGAAGCCGGTTAGCGATTTATGAGACCGAGAAATCACCTCCTTTTCTTATAATAATGTACAGATTCATGGAATTGGTCGAAATTTCCAAACATTTTTTTTCAATTGTGCTTATTTTGAATCGAGCCTAATCTACTTTCCAAGTAATTTGGGATTGGTCTGACAATAAGAGAATTCGACGGAACAGCATTCAATAAGACTTAATTTATGTAATTCAAAGATTTAGTAGGCTAACTCCGGAATGAAATTAGAATATTAACATTTTTGAAAAATCTTTAAGATACAAAAATCATAAATCAGCACGTTGGAAGAATGAGATTGTGTCCAACAGGATCGAATCAGCATTCCGTCTTCGACCCGACCTTTTCCAATACTCGAGATGTATAGAAGATACGAGAGAAAGTTTGGAAAACCTAAGAACTCAACTTCGTAACCGACGCTTTCGTAAGACTGCCACAAAATTTGGGAATGGTCCCCTGGAATCGTATTCTACTCCGCAACAAACGCATGTCCATTATTATTACAAATTATTATTACAAGAACTATTCGGGTCGGACACAAATGATGGTAGGATACAATTAAAATATATCCTGATTTGGTGAATTGAATATATAATGGAATTAACTAGGGGTGTGCGGGTAGCAGAATTGGTCGGGTCGGGTCGGGTCGGGTAATTAAACTATGATTTGGATCGGGTACCCGAATTTTTCGGGTAGCCCGAATTTTTCGGGTAGCCCGAATTTTTCGGGTAGCCCGAATTTTTCGGGTAGCCCGAATTTTTCGGGTAGCCCGAATTTTTCGGGTAGCCCGAATTGTTCGGGTAAATTCGGGTTCAAAAAAATCAGTTGGCACTGAACAATTCATAAAAACTCACCGGGTGGGTCGATTTCAGCCCCCCCCCTGTGCTTATTCGAAGCGAGAAGAATGTAACTTTTATTTGGCGTTTTGAAATTAAAAATACGCTAGAAGAACTCCTAGCGAAAATATGTATAAAATTGAAATACTATTTCGATACGATCCGCGAAAATTGACCTTTTTCACTCCACCCTACGGACACACACACAAACACACACACACATGCGCGCGCGCGCGCGCGCACGCACGCACGCACGCACGCACGCACGCACGCACGCACGCGCGCGCGCGCGCGCATACACACACACACACACACACACACACACACACACACACACAATAACCGCACTAGTCGAAATCGCCAAATCGGAATCGGTATGATTTGCCTCGTACATCTCCAAATTAAATTTTACTTGCGAATGAGACGCATAGTTTCAATTTTGATGTTAAATTAAAAGAGAAATTAAAACTATACGTCTACGTATCAAATCAACCAAACAATATATGCTTCAAAGGTATCTCCGGTTTCGCTGCCAATCTGAATCGAACAACTAGTGGATATAGAAATATCTAAACTATAAAAGTAAATCTATCGCCGTCTTCTGCAATCTTCGACTAATAATTAAGGTGTAACGGCTTATATTGAATTGCAAAGATAAAGTGACAGAGAAGAGGGTTGAAAATGAAAAATTAGAAGTTCATAAAAAAATATACTTCGAGAGTCACTTACAATACCTACGCAAAAGTTTCACGAATACATGGATTACTGTAAAGAAGATGCTAGTTGAATGAATGCAATAATAACAATCATTGAACAATTTTTTGTGTTGATCAAATTCAACTTACCTGTCGAAACAACCGCAACGAAAAAATCCCATACGGGACTCCTTTTCTTTTCCTTCAATATTTTCACAGGCTCCGAGTGGCTACCACCTTCCGTACCGCCACTTTTTTCGGATTCTTCTTCAGTATCACAGTCAGATTTAATTTTACTAACGATCAATCGATTATCACTCGATTCTGAAGATTTCGCGACTGACATTATTAAATTATTAAGATTAGGTGAAACAAGAAACAATAAAGAGACGTTTACGAGTGCTCGCTTGCTCAGCAATTAAACGATTGTCACACAAATCGAAAAAACCGAATAGTACGTGCACGAGACAGACAAAGATTATAAGAGTAGTGCGGCGACGCGTGGAGACAAGACGCGGGAGAGAACTCTCGCGGTGGTGAGCGCGAGAAGAAGAGAAGTAGCTGTGGCCGTTTTCTTCCAAGCTCCCAGTGTTTACATTGTATGCAAGCGAAATACGAAACATAAACAAGACAAAGAATGAAAGAATAAAGAATAGAGACGTGAGACGAAAAAAGATCTTTACAGCATTATGATTTATTCGATTTATCGCCTTCTTCGAGTTTTCGTTTTCTCCCATTATTCGATCGATACACCTAGATAAAAAATAATAATAAACATAAATAATAGATACGGATCTCTGAGTCTGTTACGAATACCCGAAAACCAAATTCGGGTACCCGATAGAGGCGGGTAATGCAAAACGAAGCCCGTCGGGTAAATCGAGTTGCTCGATTGAGATTGGCAGCGAAACCGGAGATACCTTTGAAGCATATATTGTTTGGTTGATTTGATACGTAGACGTATAGTTTTAATTTTTCTTTTAATTTAACATCAAAATTAAAACTATGCGTCTCATTCGCAAGTAAAATTTAATTTGGAGATGTACGAGGCAAATCATAGCGATTCCGATTTGGCGATTTCGACTAGTGCGGTTATTGTGTGCGCGCGCGCGCGCGCGCGTGTGTGTGTGTGTGTGTGTGTGTGTGTGTGTGTGTGTGTGTGTGTGTCCGTAGGGTGGAGTGAAAAAGGTCAATTTTCGCGGATCGTATCGAAATAGTATTTCAATTTTAAACATATTTTCGCTAGGAGTTCTTCTAGCGTATTTTTAATTTGAAAACGTCAATTAAAAGTTACATTCTTCTCGCTTCGAATAAGCACAGGGGGGAACTGAAATCGACCCACCCGGTGAGTTTTTATGAATTGTTCAGTGCCAACTGATTTTTTTGAACCCGAATTTACCCGAACAATTCGGGCTACCCGAAAAATTCGGGCTACCCGAAAAATTCGGGTACCCGATAGAGGCGGGTAATGCAAAAACGAAGCCCGTCGGGTACCCGACCCGACCCGAACATCGGGTACCCGAGTCAATCGGGTACCCGCACACCCCTAGAATTAACCGATGCAGTGAGAGCAATTTGGCGGTGGGTGAGGAAGAAGAGGGGAAGAAAGGAAAGGGTCACAGAACAGGCTCCCGGAGAATGTCCGGCATTGACACCGATTAGCAGTATGCATGGGTATTCCAACAGCGTACGCGTGTCGGATTTTGCATGCAAGTATGTGCCGCGGCCTCAAATCTGTTTATATTGCTGTTGGTATGTCTAGGCTTTACTCTCTAAACATAGAATCTCAGTTCCTATCGATCGATAAGCAATACGGCCGTTTGCAATAGTTCACGCAGACTATCTGGACATCTGTATATGCCACAACTCTTGTTTTGGCCATGCTGCCTGGTACGCATACGCACCCCCTAAAAGACGTTTCGCACTATCCTTCTCGTCGCCGACTGGTAGGATACACATAAATGAGAGCAACGGGGGCTTATGGAGGAAAACGAAAACATTTTTCAGAAATACGAGTGCGTTTGCAACAGGTGAAATCCATCACAAATGATAATACTCAACGAGAGAACGAGCGCGATAATACGATACGTTTCGATGTTGCTGAATATGCAAACGTGCGAAATAACTTGTGGCTGGGGATCGGTCATTTTTTACACCGAACGCCGTAATCGCGGGCCAAAATCTTTTGCACATCCAACTAAAAGTTTAAACCGTATACAGTTACACTTAGAACTCGGATCATAGAGAAATTTAGGGACCAGCATTTGATGTAATTATCTGCTCGTCTTATTTCAGGAATACACAAATATTATCGTTTCTTTCTTTTTCGATTCACAAATTGCCGTCAACCTCACACTGCGATAAATGATGATACGCGTACATTGTGAAATGAATAACCAAGTTGTATCTAATTGCCCATTGGGATTTGAGACATTGAAAGAAAGCAATCAATAATGCTTTAAGTAGAATGCTATTGTTCTTTTTGGAGTTACCTTATAATTTAAAATAAATCCAGATTCAATGAGTCCCTTTTGACTGCATTTAAGCGATCTTCGATTTGCTTTTATCGCGGTTTAATAATTTACACGACCTTTTTTCTATTTGTGCAAAAAAAATCTCGTGTGATATTTTGAAGTCTTTAATAGAGACCTACAGCGTAATGGATACGTGTTAAAAAAATAACATTTTTTCAACATTTGGAAACCGCAAACGATTTTAATGAAATCGAATATTTACCAATCATCAATCCCCGTTTTGTCTAAATTTAAGGAAGTTAAATCGTTTACGGATTTTTTGAATCTAGACGAATCAGTTTTCCGAAGAAAATCTGAACCCTTTTACCAATCGTTATAATAATCGATCCTGACTGTTCTTCAATGGCATTATTCTCGATATTTTAGACTATGGGTGTCTTACATAGTTTTTTGAATAAACAAATGTTTCGAAATCTGACTCAACTACGCTGACGCTTAGTTAAACGAAAACGAATAGTAGTTGAGTGACACTGTTAAGGTGTTACAAACTTCAATCGATGGTTAAAAGTTGGTCGGCGCTTCGCCACGAACAAAAAAATCTGCATAATATATAGGAGGTCATTCCACGTGAATCCGGTGGACTTTTTCCCGAAACCCCAGCAATTCGATTAATTTTTAAAAAATCTGATTCCATTGACTCTAAAAGACACCTTGATTTTTTTTACATTTGTCGAAACAACCCTCAGTGAAATAAATCTAAAAAACGCCCCGATTTGAAAATCGGGAAAACTTCCCAAAAATGGGTGATTATATGTAAAAGTTTTCAAGCTATGACCGGCAGTGGAAGTATGATTTTTTCTGTGCTCAAAAAGACTTCAGGCGTTACCCCCACTTGTAGCGTGAAAAAAGGCCTTTTTCATGATTTTTTTAAAAAGAAAACTACCAAACTTTTTTAATCGATCAATATACCATCTTAAAAAACTCATCTTGAAGAACTTTCAGTAATTTTTTTATTGAAAAATATTACATTGTTTAGTGGCAAATGGCCGTCAATGAAATAATGCTTTTATATACACGGTTTGCGGTGACCAACATTGCGGCGAAGTGGATCATCTGAAAAAAAAAATGCGGATGGATTTAGTCAAATATAAGTATAAACTAGTCTTTAATCGAAGGATTTTAAAAAATATTCATTTTTCACAAAATGGCGGACAGTCAAAGTTAATGGTTCCATTTTAACGGAAAAAAAATCGAACGACTAAAAACTACATTTTTATGTATTAAATAAGCCTGCAAAATTTCAAGAAGATCGGTTCATTAGTGTTCGAGTAATCTTGGTCACCGACTTCAGAAATGCCATTTTGAGAAACACGCGTTTAAAGTTTCAATTTCAGTTCTTCAATTTACGGATTCTTCTCTTTCAACGGTCATATCTCAGTCAATTTTGTTCGGATCGACTTGAAATTTTCAGGACATATTCTCAGATACTTGTACTTCAAAAAAATGCAATAAAAAAACGATTTTTTCAAAATCGCAAGTGGGGGTAACCCCTTAACCCAGCAAACCCAACTTACAAGAAACATCCCTCAGGTGTCCGACTCCGATTTTGTTGACACACATATATGTGATAGAGCATCGAAAACTTTGAGACACGTATTTTTTTTATCTGCGGAAAAACGGATATAAGGGGGGAAACCGCCCCTCAAAAAAGGCGTGTTGAAGGGCTATTTTGCAGTTTCACGCAGAAGCAATCCACCGATCTGAATTAAACAAAAACGAAAATTCTTCTAATGAAAAGCGACGAAAAATCCACTATGAAAATGTTAAGAAAAAATTAAATTAGGGTGTAAACCAACCCTCAATCTGCCTTTTTTCACCCCACACTTAAAAGGGTTGTATGCAAATTAATAAAACAGGTATCATTTTGAAGGGGAATTAAAATTAAAGTTGACGGGTTTTTGCGTTTTGGCGGCATAGCAAAGTTAAGGGGATAAACCACCCCTAACATAAATTTATTTATCATAGTCGTTTTTTCTTTGTTTAAAGTGTATCCGCTGATTTTACATATTTCTATAAGCTACAATTTAATGTTTCATCATATTTCAAAATTATAACATTCGTCTTAAGGGGTAACTACCCCTCTGACGAGAAACATTATTGAAGTATCCGCTTTCGATTTCGTTGAAACTCATATATCTCAATGTGGTAAAGCATTGCAAACTATTAAATGTGTTTTTTTTGTATCGGCAGAAAAACGGTGTTAGGGGATGAAACCACCCCTCAAAGTTTCTCCCACAAGCCATCCACCGATCTGAATGAAACAAAATCGAAAATTCCTCTAATATTAAGCGATGGGTGAAACTGTAAAATCACCCCTCAACACGCCTTTCTTGGAGGGGCGGTTTCCCCCCTTATATCCGTTTTTCCGCAGATAAAATAAATACGTGTCTCGAAGTTTTCGATGCTCTATCACATATATGAGTTTCAACAAAATCGGAGGCGGACACCTGAGGAATGTTCCTTGTTAGTCTATTTTCGAAATAGTTATGTAACCAATATTGTAATAGATTTATAACAAAATTCTCGTCGCGGAGTTAGAATTTTCTCGTAGTGAACGTGAATATAATATATTCAAAATATCTCATAAATATGTGATAGCTATGTCTACAAACGTCATAGTTATGATGTAGTTGAACCTGCTTGTATGTTACGTCCATGCATAGGATGACAAATACATGTAAAATGATGACCATCGTAGTTACATGTATTTGCTCTTTACTAGTTATGCATAAATCTCGGAAGTCAGATGTAATATTAGTTACGTATCTAGAAAATAACATTGATTCTTAACAATCTCGTCACCCTGGTAGGAGATATTGATATACAAAACGCGACAAAAATGTTATATCTCATGAGATCGAAAATGTGCCGAAAACATATTTATTACGTAATTGTTACAAGATGTCAGCAATTATCATTTTGAGGTTATGTTACAAACCTTACATAGCCTAAGCATCATATGTGCGTCCACATTTTTTATCAATCATTTATCTGAATGTTTTTTAGAGTTTAGTACAGTTCAGTATATGTGTTTACACAGATCTAGTGGAAAAATGTGGGGAAAAAGGGGAAAGTGAAAACTAAAGAACTGAATAACATAATGAAAAGGCATTTAAAAACATTAATGAAAAATGCAAAAAATGAAATGAAAAAAATAGCAGTTAACGTGCCAGAAAAACTCAAAGTTTCCACAGTAAAAAAAAAATCAAGCCCCGCAAAGCTCCTCATCGGAAATAATGCACATTAACGAACATGACAAAAATACATCGGAAGTTTTCGCTCAAAATACGGCAATAAATGATGCTGATTCCGGAAAAAGAAGAGAATCTGGTCTCGATAAAGCGAATGTTGTGCTTTCCGCAGATGTCAAAACGTTCGAGCTCGATCAACTGTCATAGTTGTCGACAGTCACTGGTGTCAACAACAAAAGTGTCAAAATAAATCATGGAATAAGCAGTGAGCTTCAGCCATGGGCTATCGATTCGTGTATCGAAAAAGTATGGCTTAACAAATTATTGCACATACTATGCCGATATGGACATGAGGAAGAAGTACCATAAGATTTTCGCTCACTATCGTTGACTCCGAAATCAATTACTACAGCTTTATATAATGTCAGTATTGATGGCTTACCACTGTCCAAAAGTAGCAGCCACTGTTGGCTGCTACTTTTGGCCTATTTTAGGCTGTATATGCGCTAACTTTTACACTGAACCATTTCTTATCGGAGTATACAGCGGCAAAGAAAAACCCTTCGATGCTAATAAATTTTTGGAAATTTAGGTTGCCGAGGTGAACATTATACAAGAAAATGGAATTGTGGTTGAAGAGAAAACAATCTTCTGCAAATTGAATGTTTTTACATGCGATACACCTGCGAAAGCATATGTCGCAAGTACAAAAGGGCACAATGCTTATCATGGCTGCGGAAAGTGTTCTCAAGAAGGTAAATTGGTTTAAAAGCAAGTGATATATCCGGAAGTAAATGCACCACTGCGAACAGATGAAACATTTGCAGCCAAGACCGATGAACATTTTCCCAAAAAAGTTCAATTCTGGAGAAAATAAATAATTTCGGTATGGTAGGCCAATTCCCATTGGATTACTTGCATGCAGTTTGTCTCGAAACTATGAAAAAATTGCTGTCTTTTCGGTTGAGAGGTAAATAAATGTTCGTTTGTCAATTCATTCTATTAAAGAAGCCAATGATCGGTTCAGTTTACAAAAATTTGCAACGCCGAAAGAATTTGCTAGAAAGCCGAGAAGTCTGTACGAATATAACCGTTTTCAAGCTACTGAATTTCGCCAGCTACTATTGTATTCCGGGCCAGTAATATTTCACGATATTTTAGGTAGTAAAAGATATGCTCATTTTTTTAGTTTAAGTACTGCTATCATAATTTTGTGCAGCAAAGAATTTCATCTTTCTTTGAATGACTATGCAGAGTCCTTGTTATTCTATTTTGTTCAAAACTTCGGAAAACTTTATGGATTTGAATACTTATCATACAATATTGAACGATCAAACGAACTTACCTGTTGTGAAGTTCGATCGTAATTATATGTAGAGTCTCGTTCGAGATGATTACAAATGTAGTACCGTCTACTTTCATACGTTAGAGCCACGTATTCAGAACTTATAAAAAAAAACAATCGAAGTCTCTGAGCCTGATGCTCCGATCGTTCTCCATCCGTTGTCATATTGTTTAAAGTACCGCTCCTGAGTCCCAACAATAAAACTATCCTTGTATCTTTCACCCTTTGAGGGGGCGGGTTCCGGGGAACACACTGGGTTTCTCCGGGTGGGATGTAATCATCTCGAACGAGACTCTACATATAATTACGATCGAACTTCACAACAGGTAAGTTCGTTTGATCGTACAATTATATTACGAGTCTCGTTCTCGAAATTACAAATGTAGATGTTCAGAAATCTTGTATCCAAGGTACAGTTTTATTATTTGTAACACACTCAAACTGATTACACACAAGTTGACTATTCAATGAAGTATTGGGATGCCGAACCTATCGCAGAACCGTAGCTGCAAAGTCTATTTCGGTCGCTTTAATCGGCCGATTATAAAATTTCGCGAACACGTGGGACCCTTCAGACCACCTGGCCGTCTTTTTAATTACGGCTATATCGACACCTCTCGCTAGGGCGGCTGAAGTGGATGCGTGTCTTGCACTATGCGCTTTAAATTTTAAATCGATACCGCTTGTTACCAGTATCGACCGAAGCCATCGACTAATAATCTCCCTAGACGCAGCCTTGAACGGTTTTCTTTTCTTGTGTTTATTCATTTTTTCAAACTTCTGGAATAAATACGAAGCTCTAAACACGTGCGCAACCACCGCGCACGAAAAACGTTATGACAACGGATGGAGGACGATCGGAGCATCAGGCTGAGAGGCTTCGATTGTTTTTTTTGTAAGCTCTGAATACGTAGCTCAAACGTGTGAAAGTAGACTGTACTACATTTGTAATCGCGAGAACGAGACTCGTAATATAATTCACAATCTTGTGCACATATGCAACGATGTAGTCATTTGGTCCACTGGATTCCTACAGTTGTTTCAAATTCGAAAATTATCTCTAGAAAATGAAACGAAAATTTAAAAAATACGGAAAGTCACTTGTGCAGATTGTTAACAGACTTGCAGAAGAGTCTGCTCTTAAGGGGTTAAACCCACTTGCGATTTTGAAAAAATCGTTTTTTTTTGCATTTTTTTGAAGTATAAGTATCTGAGAATATGTCCTGAAAATTTCAAGTCGATCCGAACAAAATTGACTGAGATATGAGCGTTGAAAGAGAAGAATCCGTTCTTCGTGTAAACTGAAATTGAAACTAAACGCGTTTTTCTCAAAATGGCATTTCTGAAGTCGGTGACCAAGATTACTCGAACACTAATGAACCGATCTTCTTGAAATTTTGCAGGCTTATTTAATACATAAAAATGTTGTCTTTAATCGTTCGATTGTTTTTGTCGAAAAAAATGGCCGTTTTATAGCCAAAAAACGGCCGTTTTTTTTCGTTAAAATCGAACCATTAACTTTGACTGTCCGCCATTGTGTGAAAAACGAATATTTTTTTAAATCCTTCGATTAAAGACTATAGTTTATACTTATATTTGACTAAATCCATCCGCATTTTTTTTTCAGATGATCCACTTCACCGCAATGTTGGTCACCGCAAACCGTGTCTACAAAAACATTATTTCATTGACGGCCATTTGCCACTAAACAATGTAATATTTTTCAATAAAAAATTACTGAAAGTTCTTCAAGATGTGTTCTTTAAGATGGTATATTGATCGATTAAAAAAGTTTTGTAGTTTTCTTTAAAAAAATTCATGAAAAAGGCCTTTTTTGCGCTACAAGTGGGGGTAACGCCTTAATAATCCACGTGAAATAATAACTCATCAAATAGTTGCATTCTCAAATGACAAAGACTCGAATGAAGAAAAGCAGAATGTAAAATCTTTAACCCATGAAGGTTACTTTTTAAGCATAAAAAAGGTGATAACTGCATTCGTATTCTTTCCTGAGAGATACTTATTATTGTAAAAATTGTACACAAAGATGGAAAAATAGTAATTTTTGGTAAATTATTCGAATGTGAACGATCTTTTTTTGAGAAACCATGCAATTCTAAAATTCTACGAATTTCAGTTATAAATAATAAGAAATACAAACTTACAAGAATCGATGAATCGCAAATTGTTCAAAAATGTTATCAGATTCAAGTCGATGTTGATGAAAGTGTAATTTTTCCGTTACTTCACTGAAATTATTAATAACTTAAATTTGTACCTGCAAAGCAACATGATTTCGTAAAAATCTCATCACACGAAGATGAGATATTGATGTTCAGATGCGACGAAAATGTTCCATCTCATCGAATTGGAAATATATCCCAAATACATATTTATTACTTAAATGTTATAAGATATCACTAAAACGTCACGTGATTTCGCAGTGCTCGAAGCGCCTCTAATGACCGGCTTCTATATTTCTACAGCCAGCGATAGTATCCTACTCGTTTTTGGCGCGAGCTTCGGTCGATTTTGAGGTTACATAGTCTTTGGCACGATTCTATTTTCCACACGTAATATTAAGGATGTTGAGTCCCAAATCGCAAATGATGATAAAATTCTGAAAATTTGGTATGTTTTTGTATGAAGTATTTCAGAGGTCGTGTGAAAATTTCACGACAATTAGGAAGCTCGTTATTGAACAATTAACATTCACAAATTAAATGTTGTTTTATGGAAACTATATAATGTAATTTTGCAATAAGTTTTTTTTTGACCTCTCAATTTTATAATATCTATAATATACTGAAAGCAACGGAAAAAAACGAAGTTTATTAATAAATTTAAAAAAAAATTTTTAATTGTTCTTAACAAAATGTTAATTTTTTAATAACGAGCTTCCTAATCATCGTGAAATTTTAACACGACCTCTTAAATACTTCATACAAAAACATACCAAATTTTCAGAATTTTCTTATCATTTTTTATTTCAACCCTTAAGGAGGTTGAAGTAATGATGATAGAATTCTGAAAATTTGGTATGTTTTTACATGAAGTATTCAGGAGGTCGTGTAAAAATGTCATGACGATCAAGAAGCTATTTATTGAACAATTAACATTAATATGTTTCGTAGGGACTCAACATCCTTAAATTAATGTTATACTGTACTGTGTCCAATCGTAGGATATTCAACATTTTTATTAAATAACAAAATAATTTTACTCATCTTATTTTTTGAGCTGGCAAAGCGTATTTGAAATTCACGTAAATTTGACGTTATCCATTAGAGTAACTAAATTTTCATCGCGCGCGTACAATATCGAATTTTGTGCATTAGATGCATAAAAGGGTTATTTCAGTGTAAAATGGATAAACCGTATGCCGTCGTCACATTCACCAACGATACAAATTGTGAACTCGAGTCATCGTCGGAAATATCATCATCCTGGCTTACTGAAAATTCAAAACAATGTTGGTGGCCGAATAGAAAAATGTTGGACTACTCATTCTGAAGCGAGCAATACCGGACAAAAATTCTTCAAAATGGCAATTACACGATGTTCAGTGTCTCGGCTTTTATGGTAAGTTTCTAATAAACTGGGGAGACAACCCATAACATTTTTTTGTAGTGTATGAAAATTGATTTTCATGATCATTTTTTCTTTATAGAGAACATTTCTGCCGCTCGGACCACAGCTGATGGGATTTCAAGCTGTGACAAATCCACAATCGATTCCAAGAAAAAAAATCAATGGCGCGATAAAAAAACTGCTTTATCGCGAATTATGGAGGAAACCATAAAAGGGTCGGAAAAGCGAAAACAAAAATTTGCTCGAGAGCAATCGAGTAAATCAAATAGCGTTCTTACTTTTAACTTCAAATATCATACAAAATCAATATCAAATAAAACTAATTTAGTTATCTTTTGTTATAGATACTTATTCAGCCTCGGATGAGTCGAACGATTTTCATGACGTCTATAAAAACAGCGTTCCAAGCCCTCCAATGATGAAGGATTCTAAGAAAGTGGGTTTGACCAGCGGCAATGTGCAAGCAAAACGAACAAGCCCGTGATGACTAGCATCAAGCCTTTGGCTACACGAATGCAAATAATTAGAGAGAGTGAATCATCGCCAAGCTGCCAAAACGGTTTTAATTATATTTTTTTAATAAGTGTATCGGACATTAAGCTTGCACGATTATATTGTTTAGTGTTATCTCATGATAATTTTTGTTTAGGGAAGTCGTCCTGTGTCAATAATATTCCTCAGAGTTTTGAGGACAGCATCTTCAATTCGGATTTATCAATGCCGATCGATCAGTCAATGCGCGATTTTTTAATTGGTATATAAGTCTGAAAATTGTTTGCATTGTACAACTTTGATATATTTCATGTATTGAAATACGGGAATTATTCTTACAAATATTCAGCGTTTTTTAGGTGGCAATGACTCATTATCATCAAAACTGGACAATCTTCTTGCAGTATTGCTTGGTAAATAAATATTTCGATAATTATATCTTTGTTTGATAGCATGAGTAATTAAAGATGTTGTGTCTTAAATAGATATGAGCGAGAAAATAAATGGAAAATTCGTGGAAATATCCTTCGCAATACGAAATCTTTCGGAGCGTCAAAAAAATATCGAGCGACTTTTAAACACCAATCAGATGAAAGTGATTCGTAATGAAGATCATGCCGACTTGATCTCAATACTGCCTTTGAATTCAGTCGAACAAATCCAAGATTTTGAAGCACATCTTTTTGTTGCGGATACCCAACTTCGATTCGTACGTGTTTGGGTAAAAACATTTAGTAATTTCTATGAAATTCGTTATTAATTTTATATTTTTTAGTTTATTTCAATACTTCAAGAATTTTGTTATCCTTGATTTTAATGTATAAAAAAATATTAATGAATAAAAATCAATTAAATACAATCAACGTATTACTGGGTGATACGTTTCATGTCTCTGTCAGATCGGAGGCAACAGTGCAAAAGAATGCATTATCCGAATGATATATAAAACATTTTCACCGGCAGCAGCAAAAAGTTGCTCATAGTGTGGCCAACGTGGCAACTTTAAGGTTAATAATCTGCAGATCATCGCTTCCGTTGAAGGTGAAAATTTCTTGCTAATTCTTCTTTTTGAGTTATATAAATATTTTTTTTTAACTTGATTATTATCACTGATTACAGATGCCATACGACGCACATTTGCATGCACCGATAAATTCTTCGAGGATGAAGCGACAGAGTGGTTCCGGCAAGGCACGCAAAAATTCGCGAGGATTCAAAAGATCAGGCCTGGCCCGACTGAAACTGCAACCGCGAATTAAAAGTAACGTAATTTTTACGTGCAATTTTTGTTTTATTATTTTTATCATAATGCATTGTGCATTACATTCATAAAAAAACCCTGGTTCATTTCGTTCATTCATTGGTAAATTTCATTCAATTGGTATATACTTTCATTCAACACTACGAGAAAGTAAAAAAGTACCTGTTTGATCTAAAAAAAAGTATTATTTAATTTCATATGAAAAAAAATCCTTTTTGACCATTACTTATTAAATCTGAATAAAAAGTTTAATTTAATGAAGAAAACGAATTTTATTTTATTTTACAAGAAAAGCAAATTTCGTTTGTATTTTTTTACTAATTTGTTTTTGCTTTTTTGGAGATTTATTGTAATCATTCTGTAATGTAATAAGGCAAAACTGGAAAAAGGCAACGAACATTTGTTTAACATTACTTATTAAATCTCAACAAAAAGTTTAATTCAGTGAAGAAAACGAATTTTATTTTATTTTATAAGAAGAGGGATTTCGTTTGTTTTTTTTAAATTTGTTTTGTTTTATTTTCTTTTTTTTGTATTGGAGTCTTATTGTTATCGTATTGTAATGTAATAAGGCAAAACTGGAAAAAGGGAACGAAATATTTTTATATTCGATATGTATTGTCTAACAGATATTGTGAAATAAAGATGAGGCAATGTGGCGAGCGAAAATAGATGTTCGGTGATTGTATTATTTCATAACCAATATATACTTATTTTATAAAAAAAACTAATAACAATTTAGTTCCAATATACATACATGCTTATATAAAAGAGATATGATGAATATGCGTATTGGATCAAACAAATAACGAAATAGTTACTAATCAGTTACATATTATCGTGGAATAACTACTCGTAACTTTCATGTAACTCTGACTTGTTAAAAGGATGACAAATTTGAACGCGAGAACTGCTTCCATCATAGAGCGTGTGATGTGATTTTTTCATCTAGTGTTGCGTTTGCTGGGTTACTCTACGCTTCGACCGAAACTTTTGGCTCATACGTATACCTACAGAACTACCTTAAAGGAAGTTTTTCGAACGAACGCAAATTGCTGTACCATCGATTCTTTTATAGTATGTTCGAATGCAAATACTTTCAATGAAATATAACGTACAGTTTCGATTAAACTTTTTGTAACTTACAATTACCAAAGATTTCTAACAATTTATGCTACCGAAACTAAAGAACGTCGATTTTGTATTATGCTCGAAATGATAAAAAAATTGGCGTGATTTAAATTTCAATGAAAAACAACATCTCTCAAACGGAACAAATTCGGACGGAGACACCAGAAATGGTATCATATAGAGGGACTGCCCCTTAAAGAATGATTTTGTGAAAAAAACAGGCATCTCCTACGTCTTCTAGCCCTGCCACATACAAATAGTTTTGTTGGAATACAAAGAATACTTTTATATTATAAAAGGGTTTTAACTTTCAAACCCTTTACATTTCCAACAGTTGTTCCCGTTTTCAATGAAAAAATACACTTTTTTCGCCAAAAGCATTATCCTCCAGTTGGTTTTAATTAAATACCTCGATTAGAAATATGCGAAACGGCAAAAATCATACTAGAGGTGTCCGACTTTCAGGGTGATAGCCACCGCTTCAAACCGTTTTTCTGTCGTTAAAGAAAATTACGTGTCTTTGAGACTTCAATAGAGAAAAACATAAAAAATTGAACGAAATCGGAGGACACCGGAAATATTGTCATACAGAGGTAGTCGACCCCTTAAACGGGGTTTTTCGTGAAATGCAAAAACACCTAGTGTCTAATTTTTAGCTCTCTCAAATGCAATTGGTTTCGTTAAAATACAACAAAAAGTTTCCAACTTATACAAATTTGAACCTATATATATTTCTACCAATCCACCCCCGCGGAATTGAAAAGAGAGCATTTTTCATTATTGGCCATAAGCATTGTCTTCCAATTGGTTTCATTGTAATATATTGACTGGAGCAATACGAAACTATAAAACTCACTTATTGTTAGAGGGTGTCCTACTTTAAGGGTAATTTTCGCCCATTAAAAACGTTTTTCTGCCCATAAAAAAACGTGTTTCTCAGATTTAGATGAAAAACATCATATTAAAAATTGAACGAAATCGGAGGGATCACCGGAAATGGTAGCACGTAGGAGTAGACACCCCGCAAACGAGGTTTTTTTCGAAAAATGCAAATATTCGTATGCTCTACTTGTTTTATCTCTCTCAAATGCAGTTGGCGTGGTTAAAGTATTTTAAAAAAGTCTTCCTTATACATATTTTTCGATTTTCTATCAATATATGAGGCATTCTTCATCAACTGGGCCACTTTTTTTTCAACCTCTCCAATTTTTTTCAGAATCTGCAAGTTTAAAATATTAGCCAAAGGGAAAGTTTGTGATTTTGTTTAGATTTTTTTAGGCGTTCGTTCAGGATTTTCAATTTTTTTTTACGAACACTATCCGAAAAAATATTCTTCAAACAAAAGAAAACATAAGAATAAAAACTTTTTTATTCTTTCCGCTTTATCGAAAAAAATCAAAATCGTAATTTTTCTGCATTGAGAAAATTGAAGTTTGGCAAAAAATGAGATAAGATTTTTTTAAACCTAATAACACACTTTCGATTTCAGTACAAATTTTACAAGATATCTGTCATTGGGTAAAGAGTATGCGAAAAAAATTTGCGAAAAATTTAAACCCTGCGAAATCTCATACTCGCATGTGTTATTTCAAAACGAAAATAGTTGCTGCGTATTATTAGTAAATATTTCCTGGACATAAAAAATAGGGAAAAAATGTTAACTCAGTGAAATCTCATGAACATGTTTATTTCGAATAATAATGGATTTCTTAGATCCAGGTACGAATTCCTTACGATGGCCGACGTTGTATAGGAATCCTCTCGAAACCGGCTCAACCTTTCCAGAGTAGCACCTGCATGGACGACGAAGGAAAAAATCAATTTCATACGAAATCGGACGCTTACAGATTTTACTTGGAGATAATTTTATCCTGCTCACCAGAATTCAGTAATGACCTACCTATGTTTTTCAGATTTATTTATGCATTACATTTGCCTCGTTTTCTCGCTGATGCAGCATCTGATCTACTTTTGGCAGCCCGTCGTCCGAGGAGGGTAGTCTTTTTTTGGAAATGTCGTGTTATCTGTTGAGAAGGAATATTTCTTCAAAACTAGTTGCCGGTCATCATTTGGTCTCACCGAGTAATATTGTAATGTCCCCGGTACTGTCTTCGCTTCTTGATACCGGTGAGACAGTTGTTCAACATCAATGTCATGAGTTTCTTTCTTTTGTACAGTTTTTTTTTGGCCCAGTTAAACAATGCTAACGGTATCTGAATGTGCTGCTCCAGAGTGGCCGCTTGTAGACTAGCACGGCTGGCCAATCGTTTCAAATTGCCGGCAATTCCATCGCACGCTCCTTTCCCGTGGGCCAAAGTCCTGTTCGTGGTTCAGAAGATTAGCAAAGTTGAATCTGTTTTTGTATTGTTGGCCCACTCCATCACAAACATAAATCAACGTCTTTGGGTTGAAAATTGCCTTCAGATGATCAATTATCATTAATCAATGATCAATGATCATTATAATCAATTATAATGCGCTGGAATGAGTACACCGCTACGGTATTATGTCGAAAATCCTCCGAAAAAATTGCCATTGAATCGTATCGTAATTCTGATCCATCTTTGTAATAATAGACCACAGGATGAATAGTGCATTGGTCATTGTTTCAATGAAAGCCTTGGATCGCATTTTGCGCTACAAATGCGTACTTCTCAGCAAAGTCACATTGAATGATAAACTCACCTTCGTTCAAATTCTCTTTGCGATAGTCCAAGTATTGTGATTGTTGACGAGCAATGTAGGCATGAGTCTTTAGCTGTTCAATTTTGGTGCATAGTTCATCGACAAATGCATCACATGAAAGTACCTGAATCTCAAACGTGGCTCGGTCGGTTTCAGTCCAACTGTGGAATTGAAGGTTTTCAATTTTTATTCCGTCCAATACCTTTCGAAGATACTCGGCCAAGCGTGCTGACCCCGGGCATGCATTACACTCACCGAGGTAACATGCAGCGATCGGTGCATCACAGATAATCACGTTTATAAAATCTTCGTACGTATTCAGATGATATGTCGAATGCTCAGCAAATCGAGAGAAATCAACAGCATCGATCATTAATTTCACGTTTTCGTGATACACGCAGACACAAACGCTGTGGGTACCACTCGCACCGGCTAAAAAACAGTGCCGCGGCCTCAATTTAGCTAACATCGAAAAGCTTACAGTGAAATCGGGGTGTGCCTGTAAGTAAAGCTTGTAGAGCTCCTTCAGGCTGCAGTACACCAGGCGTTTCTGCTCATGTTTTCAGGTACCATCCGGTTGTTTTACTGAAACGTAGTCGTTTTTACCCGCGTCTGCTTACTATTTGCATCGTGTTCGTAGAAACTTCGTATAGCTTCCACGGTTGACTCATCCAATGTCTTTCCTTTTTTCGGATCAGGTGATGTGAGAATACCGCGCGAACTAGCTAAATCTATGGCTGTTCGAATCATCCGTCGAGGTGCATGAAAAAATCGCGCAATATGTCTAATACTCCAATCGCTCGGCTTTAGAGTGAGTATTCGAATTTTCTCGGAGCGCGTAGTTGTTGGTTCTTAAAACTTCTCCTTCAACTTTTCCAGATTTGCCACGCCTACCTTAGCATGCTGTAACCAGTTTTTGTCAACCACGGTATTCTTGCTATTTTTTTTGGTTAAGGATTAAATGTCGCTTTTTT
>OX632358.1:12991034-13063534 GCA_951751655.1 Ophion costatus | reverse complement strand
ATTTAAATCCGATTGAACATTTGTTGCAAGAGCTCAAGGTTCGCGTTGGAACGAAGAATTACTCCAACAAGATGGAATTATGGGATCATTTGCAATATGAGTGGTAAAAAATGCCACAAGACCGCATCTCGCAATTAATTGCGCCTATACCCCGACGATGTGCTGCTGTAATCGCTGCTAAGGGCATGGCAACGAAGTATTGACTCTAGAGAGAAAACTAAACCATGTTTTGTTATTTTTGTAATGTTTTGTTTTTTTCTTCATACGCAATAGTATGGCGGCCCAATACTTTTGCACAGTCATTAAATAAAAACTGTTGGATAATTAATTATAGAAGAGAGATATTACTGTTTATACCACATTTTTTTTAAATATGAAGCATCTCGGCACCAGTTATAAGTGTCATCACTCGTTTGTATTTCCCGTACCATCGTATTTCTATGCAATATCCGCGACAAAAATAGGGTGGCCCGAAACTTTTGCACGCTACTGTGTGTGTGTATATATATCTATTCATCGATTTATAACTATGTCGCACCGAATCCAGCGATCTGCTAATATTGTTGACCGCATTAGCACACAAGAAAAAAAAATCCATTTCCGCAAGCCCGGAAAAGGACGCACTCCAGAATCTCTATACAGCCCACGTTATCTGAAGCCGGAGTATGGTGAAAACATAAGAGACAACATTCTATTTTTACATGCATTCAGTGTTTGTGGGACAACGTCAGCTCCGTTTAAAATTGGAAAATACAAAGCTCTGACGACATTAAAGAACCACGAAGAATTGCTGACGGCTGTGGCATTGTTCAAAGATAGGAGGAGCGATCCCAACATGATTGCTGAAACTGGCGAGCGTTTTTTTATTGCTTTGTATGGAGGTAATAAAACCGAACTGTCCATCGACTCTCTCCGATACAAGAACTTTGGCAAGTTAGCTCAGAACACCAAGCTCAACTTAACAATTCTACCACCGATGCAGGATGCAGCCCGTTACCATTCCTTCAAAGTATAACATCAAGTGCAAAGTTGGCTGGGATTTCACGATGACCTGGAAGAATGGGGCTGGAAGCACACTGCGAATCGCTTATCACGAATTAGAGCGAAAAAAGCTCCCGCGTCGCAAAGTTTGCTGCAAATATTATCCTGCAAATGCAAGACAAATTGCGGAGCTGCCTGCGGATGCCGAAAGAGTGGCTTGAAATGTTCCATAATTTGTTCAAACTGCAGTGGCCAAACATGCGATAACGCAATCCCTACAGTGGGCGATAGCGACGAAGAGGATGTCCAAAATGAATCTTTCATAGATTCTTTTGCTGTTCATGACTTGAATATGGAAGAAGAAAACTCGCAAACTATCGAAAATCGCCCTTCCTGTTTCAAACAAAGAAAATTGTTTTACATCTATCATCGACGTTTAAAACTTGACAAGAACAATTTT
Source organism: Ophion costatus (assembly GCA_951751655.1). Lineage (NCBI taxonomy): Eukaryota > Metazoa > Arthropoda > Insecta > Hymenoptera > Ichneumonidae > Ophion > Ophion costatus. The sequence goes on along the minus strand of OX632358.1, from coordinate 13,062,093 downwards.
TTTATTATTATGATGATGATGTGATCCTAATTTCTAAATCACCACTCAACCCATGAAAAAATGTACAACTGGTCCGACATTGGCCCAGTAGTGCGCCAACTCTCCTGTATGGTTGGCCGTTCTCTGGCATGAATGTCGGTCCATTAATGGACCGTTGTCGGAATGATATCCTCGGGCCAAGGCTGGCTACCGATATCGTACCGACGTTGGACTCAACACCGGCCCGACAGTAGTGCCAAGGTTGGCCCAAGTTACAGCCAATATCGTACCAGCGTTGGTGCTGACACTCGTGCCAAAGTCGGCCCAAGATTATGCCATCGTTGGTATGAAGAGCGGCCCGACGCCTGTGCCAACATTGGCCCAACTTCAAGCCAATATCGTACCAACTTTGGTCCAGTCCATAACCAACAGTGGTACGATAATGCCCCGAGTATCGACCGATACAACTCAGGGCATTATCGGTCACTCGTGTTACAATTTTTTAGTTGTTCATTTTCATCATTTTTATCGTCCCCGTGTTCAATAATTTCTTCCACATACTCGATAGTGTTCTCACACTTCGCTTTTTTAATATTATTTTCGAGGATTTTTTTCTCTGTCAAACATGACTCCTGATTCATGACACATTTTTCGTGCTTCAATAACAGTTTATTCCAACATAATTTTTTTCGCACTTTTTTCAGTTTATCATATCTCTTTTGTTTATTCATATTGAAAATACGGTAGGAGCATAAGGGAAAAAATTACTGTTGCACGAAAAAACGACGATGGACGCTACTCTTAGTTCGCGGTCTGCATCGATACGACACTGAATGGCGACTGGCGAGCAATTCATAAGACACGTAACGGGGAGTGATGCCGGCTCGTGATTGGTTCAAGATATTCACGCGAACAGTCGGTTCTTCGTCGTTGGTCGATACTGTCCCGACATTGGCATATTGCGGTATGCCGAGATTACGTATGAACGTAGGACAGTTATTGGCGAACAGTATTGGCCCATGGTCGGCTCCAGTAGTCCCGTCCAATAATCGGCTCACTGGGGCAGCCGATATTGGCCCGACATTGGTATAGTACCGGTTGCCGGGATTAGAAATGATCGCAGGACGAATAATGGCAGACAGTATTGATCCACGGTCGGCTTCTCCGTCTACGCCAACAGTCGGCCCTAGGTCGTTAACCGGTACTGTCCGCACATCGGCCTGATGTCGGATGCCGGGCTCCGAATAGAGGGGCGACTGAAAAATGGCAGAACTGTTGTTTCAATGTTGGGCCAACATTGGTTGCCAACAATCGGTTAGCCAGTACTGGGCCGGACATCGGCCGTATTGTTCGTGTCGGCAATATTTTCATGGGAAATCGCGCAAATGATAATGAATATGCATATATGAATACATTTTCATCTCTTTTTCAAACAATTCGTCAAATGTTTTTATTGCGCAAACTTTCCTCCTATCGCCCATATCCCTCCTTTTCATCATAAATATTATTGTTACCGTCTCTATTATCAAATTCTTCGGTTACACTTTTTTTTTGGCATACTAGAGTAACGTATTACCAATAATCGCTGTTTTTCTTTACCTGACGGCAACTTTGATTGCGCTAGAACTCAGCAACTATTGATTTTACAAGAAAAAGTTCTATACACAAATTGTATAAACTGTATTCTCTACAACTTTAATCATTACATTTTTTTTCGTATTTCCAAAAATTATCGAAATATTTCCCAAAAACAAAAGTTTGGCTTCTTTAATTGGTTATATCTCGGTAAATATTAATAATAGAGAACAAAGTTTAAAATAACAACGATGGAAAATGTTATCCTCTACAAAAAAGGCCCTTACAATTTTTAACGTAAAACTCGCCGTTTCTAAGATATTTGCAAAAAGGCGTTTTTTGGTTTTATACTTAGGTTCAAACTTGGTTTTATACTTAGGGGACACTCTCTGACATAATCCAATCGAAAAATCAATTATCAAGATTTTTTGCGGAGCGAATGTCTAAAAATTCTGGACTAAGTCAAAGAAACGGCGACGGTAACGCGAAAATGTGTAAGGGCACCAAAATGAGTCGTCTCATCCTCGTACCGACGACGAGTATCGATTCGCCGGCATATGTGAAGCTACTGCTCCTTATCCATGTCTAAATTAAATTAGAATGATGTCTGCAATGGGCGCTCTTCTAAAGTCGGTTTACAATGCCTTTATGAAATACCAAAGCCAAGCTACAATTAGCCACGTGAAATTACTTAATGAAAGAAATATCTTGCTACTACATTACTTATCAATTAATAATCGTTCTATGTATATAGACTGCTTACAATATTACGGAGTGGAACAATGTCTCAGGAAATTGATAAACATTGACTGACGATCACTACGTGTGAAATGATTGTAGAATGGTTTATTTAAAAATCTACAGATATTACACAAAGTGCAACTATCATGGCATAGAAAATGAAAGCAGACATTACGGGTAATACAAAAAAACAGGTAAATTTAAAGAATATGAGTTGGTTTTGATTAATTTTCAAAAATATTGATAAATTGAGGTAATATACTTTTTCCAATGATAACAAGATTGGAATTGGGTGAGGAAAAGGCATTTTTCAACCGATCACAAGCATTCAGCAAGTCGCAGCTCTCCCCACCCTACTACAACACAGTGGCAGTAGAGTGGGGGTAGCGTTAGTTTCGTGTGAAAACCCGCTAATAGTCCAGTCACCTTAACATAAGACCTATTCAAGAGGCCCACCCTCTGGCCAATTTTTTTATAGGTTGTTTGGACCTACAAGAATATAGTCCTGAGTTTTCGGACATTTCCAAGGTATATTTTAGCAATAAAAAATTATTGAAAATAAAAAAATGAATATTTTTTAGATAATTTTTTTGGAACGCGTCCTACCGAAAAAAGTTTCGAATGAAATTTGTTCATCATAACGTCCTCTGTAAAAAAGATCCTGAAAAAAAGTGCTAACATTGTTAAGTAAGCGGTTAATGGCAAATGAAAATGAAAATTCTCCATTTCGGTTTTGCAACCGCAATCGGGTGTTTATCAACACATCGGTTTGAAACTCGTACATGATGTAAAGGAGCCAAACCCCAAGAGAATCGTGCAAGATTTATCGATCTGCGAGATATAGTTTAGCAACAATCTGCGATCATCGAAAAATCTTTGCCCTTCAATAGAATTTCCCGATGAAGGCCCACAGGGTGGAAATAAGTTGAAGAGCTTCGTGTCATCATGCACAAGCGATTTGGAAAAAAAAATACGTTTTGTTGAAAATAGATACTGTTTTTTGGCAATTTTAGATTTTTGCTTATGAACAAATAACAATTCTGACCAAAGTTGCAAAGATATCTGAAAAATTCTTGGACCGTCTAACGCGTTTTTGGAAAACGAAGAATTGAAAAAAAAAAGAGTGTCCCGTAATGACGGCTCCGAAAAATGTAGAAATTGACGACGATTATGAGCCCGTCGAAAAAAGAGCAAAAGAAGAATTTTTTAAATCAATTTTTCTTGCAAATTTTTTTTTCTTTTTTTTTCATTAATAAAACTATTGGAATGGATGAAACAGTGTCTAAGAAAATATTTATATATGATACCTTTCCCATCCACAGATAAATCATTTTAAAGCATGTTTAAATGTAAAATTTGTAAGAAACATGGTCATGGGGCTGCTATGCGATGAACATAATTTTCAAGAACACCATCGCGTTCGTAAGAAAAAGTCACGAGAAATGAAAGAAAAAAAATTGTCATACGGCCATTTTTAAGTAAGTTATTATATTTGTTAACTAAGCCGCTCGCGCCAGGCTGCAGAGTGAGAGGGGTCATCCCCACCGCGCCGCCCGGCCGAGCGGTCGACGCCGCGCGCTCGGCGGCGCGCCGTCGATCGAAATACATCGATAACTGTGATGGCATAATTGCTCGTAAAGGGAATAATTTTATTGAATTCCATGGCCGGAAGCGTAGGGATTGTTGAGGAACTCGAATTTTGCGAAAATCTTTATTACAACAATAGAAAATTGAACAAACGTAAAAACATTTATATCTCGGGTGGTAATCAAAATATTGCAAATTTTTTTTTTCAATTGTTCGTTTTCCAAAAACGCGTTAGATGGTCCAAGAATTTTTCAGATATCTTTGCATCTTTGCTCAGAATTGTTATTTGTTTATAAGCAAAAATCTATAATCGCCAAAAAACAGTATCTGTTTTCAACAAAACCTATTTTTTTTCCAAATCGCTTGTGCATGACGACACGAAGCTCCTCGACTTTTTTCCACCTTGTGAGCCTTCGTCGGGAAATTCTATAGAAGGGCAAAGATTTTTCGATGATCGCAGATTGTTGCTAAACTATATCTCGCAGATCGATAAATCTTGCACGATTCTCTTGGGGTTTGGCTCCTTTACATCATGTACGAGTTTCCAACCGATATGTTGATAAAACACCCGATTGCGGTTCCAAAAACGAAATGGATAATTTTCTTTTTCATTTGCCATTAACCGCTTACTTAACAATGTTAGCACTTTTTTTCAGGACCTTTTTTACAGAGGACGTTATGATGAACAAATTTCATTCGAAACTTTTTTCGATAGGACGCGTTCCAATAAAATTATCTAAAAAATATGCATTTTTTAATATTCAATAATTTTTTATTGCTAAAATATACCTCGGAAATATCCGTAAACTCAGGACTATATTCTTGTAGTGCCAAACAACCTTTAAAAAAATTGGCCAGAGGGTGGGCCTCTTGAAGGATGTTGAGTCCCTATGAAACATGTTAATGTTAATTGTTCAACAAATAGCTTCTTAATCTTCATGAAATTTTTACACGACCTCCTGAATACTTCACGTAAAAACATACCAAATTTTCAGAATTCTATCATCATTACTTCAACCTCCTTAAGGGTTGAAATAAAAAATGATAAGAAAATTCTGAAAATTTGGTATGTTTTTGTATGAAGTATTTAAGAGGTCGTGTTAAAATTTCACGACGATTAGGAAGCTCGTTATTAAAAAATTAACATATTGTTAAGAGCAATTTTTAAAAGAAATTAAAAAAAAATTATCAATAAACTTCGTTTTGTTTCCGTTGCTTTCAGTATATTGTAGATATTATACAATTGAGAGGTCAAAAATAAAACTTATTGCAAAGTTACATCATTTTCCATAAAACAACATTTAATTCGTTAATGTTAATTGTTCAATAACGAGCTTCCTAATTGTCGTGAAATTTATACACGACGTCTGAAATACTTCACACAAAAACATACCAAATTTTCAGAATTTTATCATCATTTGCGATTTGGGACTCAACATCCTTGAATAGAACTTCGTTAAATATGGCCTAAGGTGAGTGTACTATAACGGAAACCCCTATACCCAGCCTACCTCAACAAACATATACAGTTTTAAAAACATTGTAAATGCTCAAAGTAATAATTTAAGTTTATGCGCTATAAGTTTTATTTTTAGCATTACTACCCTTTAGCATCACTACCCTAGCATTACTAGCATTATTACCCTTCCCGCAAAGGTACCCTGTACCATTACCAATATCCCGGTAATCCCTAAAGCATGCGGGTATGGCTAGATATACAAAAAATCGCTACGCCCGAGGGTATGCACGGACGTCGGATTTTTTAAAGGCACCGTTTGCATCATCATAAGCTTCCAGTTTTTCACTTCAGTTTATAGTCAAAACCGTTGCGATTGTTCTGTTGCAAAGTTTCAGCCGCTTAAACTTTCTTTTGTTGCCAGCCTTTCGGCCAAATACCGGCTAGCGGATCGGCTGGCAGCCATAGCGTAGTAGCTATGGCAAGAGTTAATTTGAAAGCCTGTAACTCTGCGAAAAAAATCGTAGTTACTTTACTTTTTCCGCGTTAAAGCGGAGAATTCAAACTTTTTCACAGGTCAAATGGTGTCGCTGAATAAAAAATCCTCATTCGAGCAGACCAAATTCTGCAATTCTCAGTACGCCTAGCATCTAGATTTCAACGGTTGCGGAGCTAGAGATGCGTCAGCTGCAAAACATTGAAGCATCAATTTAAAGTAGAGACGCTAAGTTATATTTATTACGAAAAAAACATTCGTCGACGATAGTTATAAGGTAAACATCCGTCAAACTAGTCAGCTTCGATGAAAAAAATAATCCTATGTTATGATATTTTTTCATATAGTGGATATTTCTACTGAGTGAAGATAGGAATAATGTGTAGTTTAGTCATTCCCGCAATGAGCGTTCGAACAGATACGAAAATATCTGCCTGGAAATGATAACAAAAAATTGTACGTTTCTTTGTACCGGATATATTGTTTATGACGGAGATAGTGCACGTTCGTTATACAGTAATTTATTGCAACCCGGCCGAAAAGCTGATTCATATGTGTGTACGTAGAACAGTCGCTTTTCGGCTTCGTCTCACCTCTTCGCCAACCCGATATTGATCGTCGGTTTTCGCGTGGTCAGACACCGCATCTTTGAGTGAAAGTGTGATCGTATAACTCATGTCTCAAAATATGTAATCCGTCGAGATACATCCAAAGAAATAATGAATTAAACATGATATTAAATGTAGTCCTTTTTATCACTCGTCAGTGGTCACCTCACATCTTCGGCTCCGTATCAAATGCCGTGGAAATATCTCTGTAATTCTTCCTTCATTTCTAAGGTTATGTTTGTAATTCTAGCGAAAACACCTTGTTTCCACTTTGTATCCGCATCTTCGTTTTTGCCACTAAATTGTTAACTTGCGTCGCCATCTTATGTTTATCTCTTCTGCAAACAGACTAGCAGTTGCTATTGTTATGCTAGCTTCTATCTACCGCACCTCTGTATTTTTTTATTATTTCTTTACATTATTCATATTTAGCCGTATGTTCTTAGGTATTGTAAGAATTTCTTGTATTATTAACAATTCTGTTCTACCCTTTGTCCCAAAGTTCTTGATCTAGGGCATAATTAATTACTCAATCAATCATGTCAAACTCTCTCCACCTCTCTCTCCCTTTTCATAATTTTCATATCTTTCCTTTACGTATATATTCTCCTGCAACCCTCGCGCTGACGGTCAGTATAGTCGTTTTCCTATTACACCCACTTCTGGTCGATGGTACAGACTCAACAAGTGAATGCGACAGCGTAGACTAATTGAATGGCCTACTCAAGTAGCGGTACAATTAAGTATCGAATCGCGATGGAATGAATTATTTCACCGTGAAAACCTCCGTCGCCAACAGATATTTCGGGAAAAGTTGGCTTTTTTCGAGCAGTTAACGGTATAGATAAACGATATAAGTATATTTAAACGATATAAGTATCGTTAAACGATATAATTCTGCGTCGATCATCTACCAACATCTATCTTCAAATGTCCTCCGAATTTCCCAAACAATTTCTACTTTTTCCATATATATTCTCCTGCAACCCTCGCGCTGACGGTCAGTATAGTCGTTTTCCTATTACACCCACTTCTGATCGATGGTACAGACTCAACAAGTGAATGCGACAGCGTATACTAATTGAATGGCGTACTCAAGTAGCGGTACAATTAAGTATCGAATCGCGATGGAATGAATTGTTTCCCCGCGAAAACCTTCGACGCCAACAGATATTTCGGGAAAAGTTGGCTTTTTTCGAGCTGTTATAAATATAGATAAACGATATAAGTATATTTAAACGATATAAGTATCGTTAAACGATATAATTTTGCGTCGATCACCTACCAAAATCTATCTTCAAATGTCCTCCGAATTTCACAAACAATTTCTACTTTTTCCGTGTGCAAGAATGCTGGAAGTTGAACAATCCTCTGTCGAAACTTCTCCGGTTAATTAGCGCCCCAATTATCATTATATGATTGTTCTGTCGAACGAAGTGTGACTGGTCTGAACTAAACTCGTCTCGTATAAAACTATTTACTTCAAAGCGCATCCTTTAAGGGGCTATACCAGTGTGACACTTTCAAAATGGATTTGTTTTGCCTTATTCGACAGTTTATACTTTCAAGACTATCCTGTAAAAATTTCAAGGCCGTATTTCTAATACTCCCCGAATGGCAGCCTTCTAAAGAGCAACCGCTCGTAGATATAAAATGCCCCAGTTAAATATTTAAACGTGTTGTTTCGAAATTGGATTTTTCAAATTTGCTGACACTGTAACTCAAAGAGCAATTATCCGATTGACTTGAAATTTAAATTGAGTACTCTTGAATATATTTACTCTACAATGACGTAGGATAATTTGATTGGATAAAGATTGACGATTTGGCATTGAAAAAAACGACCATTTTATAGGCAAGAAAACATACTTTTTTTCATAACTACGCCTTTTTTTTATATTGATATTTTTCGAAAATCTTACGTCATTGTACAGGAAATACCTTCCAGTTTAACATTTTTTCCTATTTCAGTTTCGGCTACTCAATCCGCCGGAATCATGTCTGCAGTGGCGGAACTTTTTGTCACATGGTTTGTCGTGTAAGTAAAGACAACTCTTCGAGCAAAAGACCCAATGTATCTTTGATAAAATTACTGTAGATGTTGCCATTGAAATTTCTATTGACAAAAAAAGGACCAATAATTTTAGCACCTGTGATTCCGCACCCTACATTCACAGACCATTGTCTCTGGTTTTCATCCTGCCACAGCTAATGTGGATTTTCTGTTGCCCATAAATGCATGTTATGCAAATTTACTACCGAAACTGTAAGTATTATCGCCTTTCTGTACTTTCTATGAACTTCAATGACCATATGTTATAGGTCGTTGAACTCGTTTTAAGCTCCTCTTTCATGATACAGAAAAAAAACATAGCGATCCCTTTAAAAAAATGGAGTTGATCTTCAAATGTCCGAAGCACCTCCACCTGCAAAAAAACTATTATCGCTATCGGATGGCCCCTTTCGTACTGCGCAATTTCATCTCAGAAAATATTTCTGCGAACCTTATAGTTTCGAAGATATCCAAGGTGCAAATAGTTATTGATCGACCCTGTATATATTCACGATCCTTTTTTTTGCCCGCTCGACGGCGGAGTGATTATTATCCACTCACACAAGCACACCCGCGCGCACATGCATATATATATATATATATTCATATATATATATATATATATATATATATGAATTTTTCTGTGCTGAATACGACTTCAATTGAAATTAATACCGTTTGACTGCTAACGAAAAAATTATACTTCCACTGCGGGTGATAGCTTAAAAATGTTTACATATAATCACGCATTTTTAGGAATTTTTTCAGATTTTTAAATCGGAGCGTTTATTCGGAAAAAAAAAATTTTTGACAGGGTTGTTTCGAAAAATGTAAAAAAAATTCAGGGTGTCTTTTAGACCCAATGGAATCAGATAAAAAAAATAAATCGAATTCGCGGGGGTTAGGGAAAAAGTCCACCGGCTTCACGTGGAATTCCTCATATATTTCATTTATTTGTACTTCATATATTTATACCTTATATAAGTACATGTGCGCGTATAGAATTATTTTATAATAATAATATATATAATATAATACAATATATGTATTATAATTATATATGAGGCGTTCCATACCATTTCGAACGGCCAAAAAGTTGTCCACTCCCAAAAAGATTGAAATTTTGTCAAATTATTTAATTATATGAAAAAAACAGTGTAAATTTTTTCAAAATTTTTGGATTGCATTTTCTCGAGTTTTTCAAAATTTCAAAATACCGTTATATCTCGTGAGCATTTGATTTAACAGAAAAATGTTTAAGACAAAAAAGTTGCAATTGTACATGAACTTTGTGAAAAAATTTTGTTTTGAATTTTTCGAGTTTAAAACATGCCTATTTTCACCAAAAATATACAAAAAGATTTTTTTTCGTTCGGTATGTCACTTTTGATTTTTCTCAAAAAATTCCAGAAAATACTCCGAAGTGTGTACAGTAGCAGCTATTTTTTTCAGAGTGGCTCGATTCGTTGTTCCAAAGCTCGCTTTATTTTATTATTATGAGATATTATATTTTAGACAAATCAATTATTATTAAAAATTATTCTCTACCAAATTTTTCTCTAATTTTTCGGGTAATAAACATCCATAACAGTGATCATTTTTTCGAGCTTAATCATAAATTATCGGCAAGGTATACAAAGTCGTGCAATATGGAAAATGTGATACAAAGTATCGTTGTTCGCCCTATATAAACATTGTCGTACAAAGTAATGTGCGCCGTCAAATGCCTTCTACATCATTCAGTTTATCAACATTCCCCCTCCATGCCAAAATACTATCGGAGTTCTCAGTGTTTTGACTTTTTTACACTAAGTTGTAGGGTGTGAGCCAAGCAGAGAAGTCATATGCTTCCTTTGAATTTTCTTGGTGGTTTCTGGAGTGCCTTGTTACAAACTAATTCATGAGTAATTATTTTGATGATGGCATCACCGAATAATATGTCGACGCATTTCAATGGGTGCTGCGACCCACTGGGAAAGCACCCCGGACACGTAAAAAAAATCACTACGATGCCCATCGGCCGGTGCTCTACAGAAAATACCATCGCTAAGAGCGGACAATTATTTGTGTGGTGTGTGACGATCGGCGATCCAATCAGCAGATTTTGTTCTACAACAAACTGGTGGAGCGTCAACGTCGACGACTCGAGAACCTCCATTATCAGCTGATCGTGAAAATGTCTTGGTGACCCAACAATCAGAAGCCCAACCGATAATTTATGATTAAGCTCAAAAAAATTATTACTGTTACGGATGTTTATAACCTGAAAAATGTGAGAAAAATTTGGGAGAGAATAATTTTGAATAATAATTGATTTGTCTAAAACAAATATCTCATAATAATAAAACAAAGCACAGCTTTGGGACGACGAGTCACTTCAGAGTATTGTCTGGAATTTTTGGAGAAAAATCAAAAGTGACATACCGGCCGAAAAAAAATATTTTTGTATAATTTTGGTGAAAATGGGCATTTTTTAAACTCGAAAAATTCAAAACAATTTTTTTCACAAAGTTCATGTAAAATTGCAACTTTTTTGTCTTAACCATTTTTCTGTTAAATCAAATGCTCACGTGATATAACGGTATTTTCAAAATGTTGAAATTTTGAAAAACTCAAGAAAATGCGATCCAAACATTTTGAAAAAATTTACACTGTTTTTTTTCATATAATTAAATAATTTGACAAAATTTCAATTTTTTTGAGAGTGGACAACTTTTTGACCGTTCGAAATGGTATGGAACGCCTCATATATATTGTATTATAATATATAGTTATAATTATATACAATTATATATACATATGTACACACACACATATATATATATATATATATATATATATATATATATATATATATATATATATATATATATATATATATATATATATGCAGATATAAAGGCTGTAAAACTGGAGTGAGAAGGCTTCCCATCTCATCGTCGTTCCTCGGGGGCAGGTGTGCTGGTACGTAGTCGGGTGGGTTTGAATTCCGGGAGTTTCAGTTGACGATTCGAGCTCCCTGACTTTCACCAATCCCGGTCCACGTGTGGCTTGGACGCACGAAACCACAACATTCTCGTTCGCCCTCTCCAAAGAGATAACTTACCTATACCCTGCCACTGTGCTACAGTTGATATTATATACTCCGTCAAATACCGCAATCTGAATATAGCAAGAAAAGTGTGTATATCTTTCCTGTTAAATGTGGAACTTTTGGAAGTGTTCTCTCAACCCTACTTTCCCTATTTTGCTCTTTTTCTCTTGGCGCCGTTTGGAGCGGTAAAAGTTACGACCGACGCTCTCGAAGTCCCCCAACATGCACTGGCAATTCAGCCCCGACCTGCGCACATAAAAGCACACTGGTGCGTTTTGCGGATTGTGGAAATAGAAAATATCCTCCTTACGACTTATGTGCACGAGAATAGGAAATGCGGAATATCCGATAAAGGTTTCAAATGGACAAACAGTTGTCGCAAATGTGGTCAATAATGCTTTTGGATTCATTGCTTCCCGAAGTACAAGCTGTCGGTAAATAATGCATGGAACCTTCAGGTAGATACGAAAATTGAATGGTAAAATACTAGAATTACGCCCAACATGTTTTCATTGTCCTGTCGTATATGTCTTGTGACATTAAGGAGGTACGACTAACAAGAAGACGGCACGACCGTGGGATCGGGGATTTGGCCGAATTTTTTTGTCGTCAAAGAGGACCCCTAGCACCTCACGTGGTTAAAGTAGTAGGACGCACTAGTCGGAACATTCCGAGAAAAATCGATTCAAAGTCTCTTAGGCGCCTTATGAGTTTAAAATGTCAGGCACTTGTCGAGCCGCCATCTAGTCTAGACGGTTAGGGCTCGGTCTTTTGCGCCGGAGGTCTCGCGTTCGCTTCCTCCTTCGGATCTAATTTTTTTTTCTCTTTTTTTTTGTTATACCAACAATTATTCAAAACGTTTCTCATCCCTGCGTTATTTTAAAAAATTTGTTTACATTATTTTCATGTAAAAAAAATTATTTTCTTTTTTCCGACCAAAACAATTCATAACGGTGGGTTTTTTATTTTTCATTGTAAAGTATATGAGGAGAAACATTGGGTTTTTATTGAGAATAACAAAGTCGATTAGGAAAAATTCAATTTTTATTCGTATAAAAATTATATACAAAAACCACAGTGGTAATTATCGTAGAAACAAATAGAGCAATAATTTTTGCGACATCTTGCGCAATATATAAAATCGGACTTTTTACAATCGCAGGGAGTTTGCAATACACCCGTACAAAAACATGTCCCATTAACATTCATGAAAATGTTTCTAGTAACTGATAATTTTGAGGCACACCAGGCGTATTGAATCATGTCTCGGAATATTGGTGACGATAATTGATGGTGAATTATTGGATGGATTGTTATTTTTCCTAATCGACTTTGTTATTCTCATTAAAAACTCAATGTTCCTCCTCATATACTTTACAATGAAAAATAAAAAACCCACGGTTATGAATTGTTTTATTGAAAAAAAAAGAAAATAATTCTAAAAAATGGCAATAATTTTAAAAAATAATGTAAATAAATTTTAAAAAAGAATGTAGGGATGAGAAACGTTTTGAATAATTGTTGGGATAACAAAAAAAAAAGAAAAAAAAAAATCAGGTCCGAAGGGGGAATTGAACGCGAGACCTCCGGCGCAACAGATCGAGCCCTAGACAAGACGGCGGCTCGACAAGTGTCTGACATTTTAAACTCATAAGGCGCCTAAGAAACTTTGAATCGATTTTTCTCGGAATTTTCCGAGTAGTGCATCCTACTACTTTAACCACGTGAGGTGCCAGGGATCCTTTTTCACCACAAAAAAATTCGGCCAAATCCCCGACTTCACGGTCGTGCCGTCTCCTTGTAAATTATTCGGGGTAGAAAAAACCAAGGTTTATTTGATCCACAGTTGTTTTGATTTATGTCCAATTATGTTGAATGTTGGTAATTTTTTACATTCTTTATTTCAAACATATATTGTTGCAGTTGTTTACGCATTATCCTTCCTATTTTAACCCTTCCCTATCAATTCTTACCCGCACTTTGCGAATCTAGCCTAATTCCATTGCGTCCACAGCCGTATTAAGCTACAGTCTACCGCATTCGCCAACGGTACGGGCAAACTGTGCAAAGCCCGTACCGGTTTTCATGGCCTCATATTCTTCCCATTCTCGAGTGCACGGACTTTTTAAATTCAAGTATCTACAGCACGGTTTCAGAAGTATTGGCCTTCCACTCACTAGTAAATGCGCCAGCCAAAGACAGAAACAGAATTAGTCTGTTTCTGTCTTCAGACAACTGTTATTTTTATGCCTTTTCAAATTATTAACACCACTATTTTTTTTGTGAACGCGTATTTACTGTTTTATTATTGTTTAACAATGGCATACTCACTTTTTTGGGTTAATATTTATACTGCGCAACTAGGTGTACATGAAATACATTTATGGAATTGTTTTTTTTTTTATTTTACGTCATGCACAACTTCAATAGAACGAGTTGGTCAGAAGATACAGTAGTGTATATCACTACGAGTTATACCGTATGGCAAAAAAGGTTCTGGTCGATCGTATAATGATTCGATAGGTATATCGATAAGCATACTAATATAGTTCTCTTTTTCTGTAGCATCTGAATTATGTATAAATAAAATTATAACTACAACCGTACGATTTTTTTTCCCTCGTAGATCGTGGAACGGCGATTGGTTATTACTCCGGCAATGTTATAGCTTACAGCACGCGAACAAAACGTTGCGTGAGTTGAGAAAAAACTCTGGCCTAGGAATGGTCATGAGTGCTGCCTGGGTTTCAACGTTATAGCAAAGGCGATGTAAGCCAATAGTGCTGTTGATATATTTCTGAAGAATAGAGATTTCAATGCTCTCACAAGGGGAGGCTGCCAATTGTCAAATTGAGATTCGATTCATACTGCGTGTATTAAAAGCTCATGGCCAGAGGTGTTATGTGGCAAAGCAATAAAATACGCTTCTTCGCCATTGTCGAGAAAATCGGCATTGAAATATTCCGTTGCGTTCAAATACTTTTCTACGTAAAGAAAATTTAAAGCAGCGCGTGGCGCAGCGGGAAACCTCTCTGCTTCATAAGCCCGTCGTCCTTGGTTCGAATGTCGGTGCTGGTAACTATCTTTTATTTTTTATTTAAATGTGTATAGGGGTGAGTGGTCCTGAGTCGGTCCACTAAGCTTTCTGTCCGGAAACAGAAGATTAATCGGATTTTATAGCGCTGCTAAGTGTTTAGTTGCATACAGCGATCGTTTGCCTACAATTTTATGTTCTTTAGGAAGATATAGTGTGGCATTTGCAGTCGCAATGCAGTGCGGAGTGAAATAGTACATCTTGACCATTTCGCAAAATAGCGCAGATTTTCTAAGTTACAACAGGAAATGGACGTATTTCAACTATTTAGGAGAATAAAACATGCATTTTTTTGTCCAATTTTATATGGAAACATTTTTCGAGTACAATGTTGAAAAAGAAAAAATATGAATTCCGAATTGAATGATAAAAATGAACTGAAAAAATGAACTGAAAAATGAACTGAAAAACTCACTCGCTATCATCATCAGATTCGCAGTACGTGGGGCGTACGTAACTGTGCAGCGAACGCGAACGGAAGTGCAATCCCACTTGTTGAGGGCCGCGAAGATTGGCGTTAATTCTTGTCTTGCATTTAAAATTGCGTCCCATGACTATAGAGCAAAAACACCGAATATGCAAAAAAAAAAACAGAAACAATGCAAAAAAGCAACACGATAGAAAAAATGGTGCCGATTCAGGACCACCGTCGTCGTCCTCACTCAAGACCACTACGACTTTCTACACGTTTCACGTGATTACGAACGCGAACAAATTCGAACGGAAAATCGACACGACCAATGAATTAGAACATTGAATTAAGAAACCAATGAACCTACTCATTTCAAATTTTTGAAATATTTACATTCCTGTAGCTGCTTCAGAATGAATGACGAAAATAAAATTCTTCCACAAAGAAAAATATAAACGCGCTCACGCTGCGCAGCACAATCTAAGCTGACAACTGTAAGCATAATTCACGTCAGTGTTTACCAACAAGTCATACGACAAAATAATTAACCCGACACGCTCGCTATCTCTGACGAACACCATGGTGGCGGCTCAAGCCGCAGTGCCGACTCAGGACCACTCTCTTCTATAGATAATTCCCGGCAATCAGTTTCAACATTTATGCATATAATAGGTTTTTTAAAAATAAACAAAGTTATATTTTCTAGTTGTTTCATGCAAGAAATAAAACACAATATCACAAATAACATTCAAATTTGTTGAAAAGTTCCGTATATACCTGCAGATAATTTATAATCAGTGAAATGAAGTAGCTGGAGTGTCGCACGTACAGAGCGATACCCGTATAGAAATTCACTCGGCATAAACTACTTTGTCCCTAGCCGCTGTCTAGATTGATCTAGATAGCATAACTCGCGAGGCGCTAGGTTGTGGCTGGCAAGTTTGTGCTAGCTAGTTTTGGGTACCTCGTCGCTAGATGACGGTAAAGTAGTTTTCCTCGTATGTTTTCTCGCAGTGTTACTTTTACTTAGCCGCTAGAAGGAGAAAACAGATTTTCTCTCGATACCTCGAGTTCCCGGTCTCAGTGCATGGCACGGTGGATTATAACCCTTTTTCTTCGTGTGAAAGTTTTATCAGACGGAGAAAAATGATTCCTCAAGTAATTATTAAAAATTATGGACGAAAAGCGGAAGAAAAAATCCAGTCGGGATAGAGTCCGTAAATACCGAGCTATAAAAGCCGATATAAACGATGCGATCGCAAAAAGTTTGCAAAATCAAGAACGCAATGGTAAGTTCAATTTTTGATAAAAATTAACATTCATTTGCAAAAAAAGATTAATAATCCAACTAGTTTTGAAAGATACAAACATTGATATGCAGTGATAAAATAATATCGACATATTATGCATATATTGGTTTTAAAAAATTTGCTAACAAAAATTACGATTTTTTTTCCGCGTTACCTTTTTTCGATGTGCCGAGTAATTTAACTTGAATAATATCATAAATTATAATTATATTTAGTCAATAATTATTGACTAAAATTAATTTTTCATTTTCGAAACCTAAACAAACTTTTCATTGAAAAAAAAATTAAGCGAAACCCTTCGAGATACAATATGGCGCGATCACGCACCGTAAAAAAAGCGCTCCACGATGAAAAAGGTATGTTCCATAAAAAAAGTAATCAACAATACAATAAACAATTGAAGTAATAATCAGTACAACAATAACAAAAAAAATACAAACGCGATCGCGCACCATTAAAAAAGCGATAAATATTTATCAAAAAAAAATTACTTCAAATGTGATATTATTAATTATAATAATTTCTAACCTACTTATCTTACTTCTTACGTGTATTAATACTCGATATTTATAATATTTAATAAAATTTGTTATTTTTCCAAAGTGATCAGATTTCTTTTAATTTTCTATTCAACCCTAACCAGCGTACCCTATCCAGCGTCGAATTATAAAATAGCTTTCTTTCCAGCTAGCGTCTATCTAAGAGCTATCTAGCACCGAGCTAGAACATCTGGCTAGGGTTAGATTTCCAAGTGTTACACACAAAGCTAGCGGCCGGCTAGTTTCACTGTCAGCCACTAGCAAGTAATGGGAAAAAATAGACCGCGGCTAGCTCTACGCGGGACCCATTTCTACACAGGTAGTGACCATAAAAACATGGCAAGGAAAAAACAGCACAACATCTAGATCATCTAATACGGACAAACGAAACGGTTTTACAAGAACAATTGTTTTTTAAATTATCTGATGGGAAACACACACATTTGTTTGCGAACCAGAGAGCGTAAAATTTTCTTTACGTAGAAAAGTACAGGGTGTCCAATAGGAAGTTGCTAAAACTAAATAAGTGTCTCTTCCCTCCATGAATTCAATAGGGGTCCCGTTTTCTAAGGCGCATACCTGAGGCCCCGCAGTTTTATTCCAGCCGTGGTTGAAGCAAGTACGCGCGCGTCAAAATGAGTGAGCTCACCACGGAAAAAAAAGTATATCTTATTGAGTGCTTCTTCTCGAGGGGAAAATTTATAGTAATGCGTATAGAGGGTTTCGTACTAAGTTTGGAACTCATAGAGTTGCCAGCGAAAACACTCTGAAAAGGTAAGAATTTAATATTTATTCATATTCATCTATCACACAGCTTGTGTTTCAATTCAATTCAACTGCATTGAAGTAATTTTACGTTAATTTTTGTAGGATAATCGATAACTTTGCGAAGTATGGTACACTCCAGGACCGTAGACACGAGTTGTCAGGTCCATCTGTTACGGTGACTACACCAGAGAAGATCAGCGAAGTTGAGAATTATTTCAAACAAAATCCAAATGATTCGATTCGGAAAGCTGCTCAAGCATTACAAACAACCAAATCATCATTACACAACATTTTGAAATATTTTTTAAAGTTTCATCCGTATAAAATAAGCACTCATCAATTGTTAACTGAACATGCCATGACGAAACGCATCGAATTTTGTAACACTATTACAGGAATGTTTGAAGCGATTTCAGTAAAAGTAATTTATTTGCAATTCTTGGAATCTACGGTAACAGGAGAGAGTTACAAGCAGCTTTTGGAAACGAAATTCTTCCCTTATGCAAAAAAGAGGGGACTGGTTAAAATTGTTTACTTCATGCAAGATGGAGCGACGCCGCACCAGAATCATGAGGGGTTTGAAGGTATTCAGCGCGTATATGGGACTCGAGTAATCGGTCTGGGGTACCCTAAATTTGCTCAAGGCGGACTAGAATGGCCTCCGTACTGACCGGACCTGAACCCTTGTGATTTTTTCTTGTGGGGTTACATTAAAGTTCATTGTTACGCTAAAAACCCCATCACAGTAGAACTGATCGTGGCCATCCACGAAGTGGTTCGCGGCATTACGAACGATATGTTGGACACAGTTTTTCACAGTTTTCAAAAGAGAATTGATTTTTGTGCACAATCTAACGGTGGGCACTTCGAAAATATCTATCATTAATCACTGTACTTTTTCGTTATTTTTATAAGATGAAATAAATTGACATAAAAAATATTTGACTGGGTTTTATTTATGTGCGTTTAAAACTGCAGAGTTTCCTCTATTTAAAGCAATTTGGTTTTCTGAGTCTGTGCACGTGTTTTAAAATGATAGTCGATAAGTTTCAGCAACTTCCTATTGGACACCCTGTATTTGAACGCAAAAGAATATTTCAATGCCGGTTTTGTCGACAACGGCAAAGATGCGCATCTTACTGCTTTGCCACATAACCCCTCTAGCCATGAGCTTGTATTACACGCGGTATCAATTGAATCTGGATTTGACAATTGGCAGCCTTCCCTTGTGAGAGCATCGAAATCTCTATTCTTCAGAAATATATTAACAGCACTATTGGCTTCCGTCGCCTTTGCTATAACGTCGAAACCCAGGCAGCACTCATGACCATGCCTAGGCCAGAGTCTTTTCTCTTCTTGTCAATGTAAAACTGGGCATGCTAGCAAACGACGATAATTCGAGTACAATCGTTCGCCTGCGTCGAGAGGCGAGATAAAAAATGGACGGAGAAGAATCGTGCAGTGCGCTAAGTATCAAGAGCTGTATGCTTTGAAATCTGTAGTTGGTCCGATAATCGACCATTTTAAATATTGCTTCAGGTGTGTTCTAGAAACGAAGAAAAACCATTCGGATGCAACAAGACAAGTGATTCTTGGCATATAACCTAATACGTTTGGAGATCATTCACGTTGTGGGCAGTGGTGTAAATACAACGAAGATCGTGAGAGCTAGAGGCATAAGTACCTGCCTGGAGGGAAGAGGTTGACAGATCCAGAATTAAAAGTATCTCTCCAGGTCTCCAGGTCTCCAGGCCTCCAGTCTTCGCACAATTTGAAGCTGAAGAACTTGGACCCTGTGGTTGTTCTCAGGTAAACGAGTCTCTCAACAGGCTTATCATGCTATACGCCTGTGTGAATGACCGATATTTTCGTCAAGTATAGCAGTGCCCACTCTGCTGCTTGAAGAAGCTTCGCCATAGTGAACAGCTATAGGAGCAGTCCATGCTGACTGCTCCTATAGCTGTTCACTACGGTGAAGCTTCTTCAAGCAGCAGAGTGCGCACTGCCATGCTTGAAGAAAATATCGGTCATTCCCACACCGTTCGAGTACATGCTCATATGAAGTCTTCGCCATCTTTAAAATCGTCGCATCAATATCGCCAACTAAAGGATCGTGTACAAAAATGTCAGTTGAACCTGAAAAGACCGTTGGAGTTCAAGATACGATGACGTCACCTCTTGAAAGCGAAGTCCCAGAAAAACACAACCGTTGGAAGACGTGAACGAATAACCTACAATTCGGCTGGTAGGTTCGATAACGGTATAGCCTTTGGCGACGCATCAATGTCAGATCCTGCTGGAGATGGTATTCGGTCTACTGTTAAAAATGTTTTTTTTCTCTACTTGGAAAATAGTGCCCCGGGATGAAAGTGTGAAATCTTCCAAAATGCCGGAAGATTGGAGAAGACCAAAGGAAATGCTCACATTATGCCTCTCAATAGTATATCACACAGCGATTCTGCAGTCACTGGGCTGGAAATCCAGGATGATGAACTAGTTCGCCATTTAATACGAATTATAACCGTGCCTCCAAACGGCGCAACTAGAGATTTACTAACGTTTTTACACACCATTATTTTAAGCTCGAGGTCCCTCGGCTATTCGAAGGTGTATAAGACCAGCAAATGCTTCCTGAGTTTTTCTCTATCGTAAATGACTTTGCAATCACACTGAAGAGTAAGATTACTAGGCGCGAGCTTTAACGGCAAGTTTCAAACCGGTAACATTGGCGGAAGAACTCATCTGTGCATATACTGCGACACGCGGACATGTTGTACAAAACGACGCTGGATTATTGCAAAAGCTGTTGCATAGCCAGAAATAAACATTATGACGGACCAAATCAATGACAACATCACGTGAGTCAGCTGAGCAAAAAAATGTACACTGCATGAACCTCAAGACGTCGCTCGCTTGCCTCAAACACCATAAAACATTTGAAATACGAGGTTCAAAATCATCTAGACTTTCAACTACTATGATAGCAAAAATTGCAAACGTTGGCATATCTCTGGCAGATCTTTCGCAATTGTCACATCCGAAAGGAATGAGAGCATACACTTTTGGTTCCCTCTTTGTTGCCTAAGCCTAGCGCACGGCGAGATAAGGGTAAAAAGTATGTGAGTAATGTGGCGTTACGGACTTTCCGCGATTGGGTAAGTATTTGGGGAATAATTCGACAGACTTGAGTACGATTGACACGATGTTATTCATTGTAAGATACTAGGCGGGTTAAAGTGATCACGGATACGATGAATGATACAAGAAAAGAGGTATAGTCAGCTTACAATGGTTGGGCGTTCGGTGCTCGCTCGGTCGCTTGGATATTTGTTTATCGCTCGCAATACAAGGACCTTCGCTCTTGGCCTGGTGTGCTCGCTGGTACAATTGCTGGTAAGGTGCTTGCAAGATTTTACGTCGTTGCGAGTGTTATACGAACTTGACGCGAGGACGATGAATTGAGACTGTTCTTCACGGGCCGAGGAGAGAAACTATACAAGTGTAAAGTAAATATTTCGAGGCTCGAAAAATGAAGACTGCTCATATAAGGATCGATATCAGACCGATTCGTATGGAAGTTAATTGGAGATATTCGTTAGGCTGCTGGATTAAGACTCGATAGAAGAACTTGAATTAAAGGTAGTTGACCGGAGACGGCTTTGACTTTTTGTACACTGGCCCTTCTTGGTTCGCATGCAATTTTTCGAGATAGTGGGAGGCAATCTTTGGTTTCTCTTCTTAGAAATAATAGTGCTGATAGGAGGGGCAAATTCGCTCTTGATTCCCTTTGTTAATCGTTAATAATTAGTGAGGTGTGCAGGCGAAATTCACGCTGAGTCATTTGCGATAGCATGGCAACCATTTTATTCGGACGGCCCAGATGTTTTCTGGTTTTTATCATACTCCGCTCTAGTTGCCGAGTCTAGTGGTCGAATCATGCAGACTTCTCTTTGCCCCCATGCAGGTGGGACAGTGTGAGAGTTTTGGAGTGAGCTGCTCTTTTAGTTTTCGTGCTGTGGCTTTTCGTGGAATATGCGCCTTGGACCATGTGCTTCTTGAAAGCTGAAGGGATTGGAAACGTCGATAGTTGAAGATGCTGCTATCGTGCATATATCGCTGTTATTTGAATATGCAGGCGGAACGTACGCACGTTCCTTTTTTATGCTGTTACGCGTCTTATTCTTCGATTTATACACATAATAACTTATGACGGTAAATGAAGATACTGGGAAGGACCAAGAGAAGACACCCACTGTATATTCGCTAGGATGACACAATCTTCCAACACAAGTGGACGTTGAGAGCTTGAAATTCTTTTGGGGAAATATGTCGGAGGTCACCCGCGAGTCACGAAAAGTAAAAGAAGTAATTGACAGTTCGTGTTGTATATTAATAGAAATCGCGGATGTAAAATAAGAATCACATAATATATAATATTATTTGTTGAATAATAATGAGGAGGTGTAACAAACGTCATTTCCATGAAATATTCTCCTGTATCATTCGCTATTGAAGATGCAGTCAGAATTTTCAAAAAATCGATTTTCTTTTCATTTTCTTGAAGTATGATGTTTCGAAAATATTCCCTGAAAATTTCAAGTCAATCCGATGAATAGTTTCCGGGATATACCACAATTAGTGAAGGGGCGTCGGGTCCCCATGGCAGGTAGGGGACGGCAGCTGTAAGCAACCGCTTTCGACCCCCCCCCCCCTGTTATTAACGATAATACCCGAGGAAGCAGAATGCTTTAAAGACAACAACAAATTGATATTTTGGAAGCGTCCACATCGGCAGAAGCCCTATTGAATTGCCAGGAATTGATGATTCCATGTAAGTAATTTTTTAATTAGTATTTCTATGCATAAATCAAGTGTAAAATTGGAAAACTCTTTCAAAAATTTTTAAAAATTTATTACTCAAAATCTAAGCATGTTAGCAAAATTTTATACAGAATACTTTCGTTTTAAAATTGTTCAAAATGTTAAAATAATAATTCAACCCGAAAAAGTTTAATTTTTTGAAAAATTGTTTTAACTATTGGCTAAAACAATTGAATGCGCGACTTTTCGGCAAAAAAGTGGTGATATTCGGATTCAGTGAATCAACTTATATAAAAAAAGGTTTATCTTCATCCATCGAGCTCAAAATTTTACGAACATATAATACCGTACCCACATCGAAAAACTTTAAACGCGTTTTTCTCGAAACTATGTTTTTGTAGTCGGTGATCACTATAATTTAAAAACCACTCGATGGATTTTGATAAAATTTGGTGTGCTTATTGATAGCATTAAAAACTAGTCCTTAATCGAAAAATTTTCATTTTTGTTGAAAATATATATTTTTTTTAACAATAAACGAGCGATTTCTTGGTTGAAAATCGAAAGTTATTTGTCGGAAGTCACCATTTGGTTGATTAAAAAAAAAAGCTTCGATTAAGGACTAGATTTATTATTGAACTAATGATATTTTTTGGTTTTTTTATTTCAGATGATGCAGTAAAATTTTATGATGGTCACCGCAAAGTACTACATGCCGAAGGGGGTCCGACAAAGATGGCGTATTTTTATAAAGAATCAATATTTTTCTTTGAAAATTTGTACAAGTCAAGTTAAGATATAACATAAAAAGTCTGTGTAACCACTTTTGTAAAGCAAACTTAATTACTATAAAAAAAATTATTGAAAATGCTCGTTTTTTCACCCATTTGACTGTATCTCACCCCTTAAAAAGTAGTATTTTTCATCGTTTCAATGTGTTCGATTCGAACTTAAAAACTACAAAATGTTTAGTAATATTTCTTGCATTGTTAATTGGTAATTTTTTACATCTTATTCGTTGTTGTGGTGATCTGGATTCAAGTCGATTTCAAAGCAAAGTGAGGTTATGGTCGCCAAGTGCAGCAGGTAGTATGCCCGACGTTGCCAAGTCTGTATATGCTATTTCGTTGTTATAATAAACTTCAACCAGATATTGAAACACATTTGTAATGTAGCGAATGAACTACAGGGTGAACCTCGTTTTTTTCGATATCTTACAATCTCTACACTTATAAACGGCAGAGTCGTCGGTTTGTATGTACCCGATAAACTTCGGAACCAATGGGCCGATTTGGATGTGGTGTGATACTTTGACCAGTATTTATTGTAATTCCTGGTGCCGTCATAAGTTTGGGGGGGGGGGGGGGGGTGGGTTGAGCAGTGAACAAAAGTGAGACGCCGAAAATTGACCGCATAAACTTGCGTGAGCGAGCCTGGCAGCTAATATGTATTATGTCTAATTTGACAAATATCAGTTTTCCAACGACCTTAGCTCGATGCCTGAACAGTAAAACCATGATCATCACACTTTTGGTCGACTGTCTCCAGAAGGGCTCGCTTACAATAGGTCGACTGCCGAAGGCAGCAGTCGACTTCGGTGGGCTTTCGTCATTGCCATGTCGGCGACTGCCTTCGATTCTTCTTTTTGATCGTACCTCCTTAAAGTTCGCAATTGGGTTTACAAGTGGTCAGATAACTATAATTCACGTCTTCGATGACCTTTTGAAGAGTGAAGAAGTGTTAAGAATTCTGGGACTTCCAGCCCGAAAGAAAACATCAATATCACACTTCCATATAGAACGTACATATACTTTATATGTACGTTAATCTCGACTAATAATCTCGATTGTCAAAATACCTGAAGAATTTTCCCACTCTACGTAGCTCAAGAGAATTAATCAGTGGACTCTCTCAGCCAAACATAATTAAGGGGTAAGGAAACTGTAAATTTTTTGAAAAATCGATTTTTTTTTATTGGCTTAAAAAATAGTTTAAACCCTCTAGAATAAGAAAAAAAAGGTCCTGTGCGAAAAAAAATTTGTTGTCCTTAGGAAATGAAGGTCGCCGCCAAGCGTGTCAAAACTTGCTCCGAAACGACTGCAATTATATCGGAGATGGCGATTCCAAAACTTTCAAAGGCATCGTGGATTCGAAGCCTTATGAAAATGTTGATGTTAAAAAAAAAGAGTGCATAGATCACGTGCAAAAAAGAATGGGCACTCGATTGAGAAACTTAAAAAAAGGAACAAAAGGTCTCGGGGGAAGAGGAAAACTCACTGCCAAATTGATTGACGAACTAAGCATTTATTACGGCTTAGCAATCCGTCGAAATTCCGATTCCATCAAAAATATGAAAAATGAGATCTGGGCAACCTTTTTTCACAAAATGTCAACGGATGAAAAGCCTCAGCACGAAAAATGTTCGGAGAATTGGTGCAGTTGGAAGAAAGCGAAAGCAGAAAATGCCTTGGATGCGTATCATCACAATCAGCCAATGAGTGAGGAGGTTTATCAAGCCATCAAACCCATCTACATGGAATTGAGCCGGGACGAGTTGCTGGAGCGTTGCTTGGGGGCCTATACTCAAAACAATAACGAAAGTTTCAACGCTACCGTTTGGAGTTTGGCCCCCAAATCATCCTCAAGCGGAAAAACTGTACTAGATATTGCGACGGATATCGCTG
Organism: Ophion costatus; assembly: GCA_951751655.1. Classification (NCBI taxonomy): domain Eukaryota; kingdom Metazoa; phylum Arthropoda; class Insecta; order Hymenoptera; family Ichneumonidae; genus Ophion; species Ophion costatus. The sequence goes on along the minus strand of OX632358.1, from coordinate 13,036,876 downwards.
TTTGCATATTCAATGGCGGCCTTACCAACGTCTTGCAAATATTCAAGATGTTGGAGGTGGAAATTGGTGTACAGTTATATAATTTCTGCATCGAAGCCGACGCCAAACGCATCACGCACGCGGAGACATCTCTGAGCGACGCGACCAAAAGTGCGCGCGCGCTCCAAAAATCAACCAGGAAAGACGAAGAAGACGAAAATTTGGCTATCGAAGGACAAATGTATGGTGCTGAGATTGCAGACTAACGGTAAAAAATTTTTTTAACTACTTTTTTAAATTTTTTCCAATAAAAAACTATTCGCAAAACTTTAAACGCGTTTTTCTCGAAACATGGTTTTTCAAAATGGCACGCAGCATAACTCGAACAATTTTCATTTTTTTTACTTGAAATTTTAACCAGATGTGAACATTTACATTATCTTGAGAATGTCGATCGGAATTTTCAAGAACTTCATTTATTGATTTTTTATTAACAAAAAACTTGCCGTTTTTTTCGTCAAAAATCAATTTTTTTTTCAAACGCACGCCAAATCCACAAAAATTGATACTTTTTAAAATCCGATCGACATTCTCTAGCTATAGCCCTCTAGATTAATGGTTTTTTTTTTTTGTTCTAGATTCAAAAGTGCACCAGTGGTGCTGCGTGCCGCGGAGCCCTGGAAGCAAAACATGTCCCGGGAAGATAGCTGTGGAACCGCCATTTTGTTTTTTTTTTACTGTAAAAAAATTTTATAATAAAGTTTAATGTATGCCCGATAACACCATTAAAAGTTTTTTTTCAAATACCTTCAATTTCGGGAGCAAAAAATTAGTGAAAAAACCTTTTTTTTTGGGCCGTTACAGTGGCCTTACTCCTTAAGGAACGTATGAGAGTACGAAGAAAAGGGAAGATTACGCCAGTCATTCTATGCATGCCTCTAAATCCCGACAGTCATTATTGCGTACAGTTTACCAGTAGTACCTGTCGTGTCGGGCTTCGAGTACACAGATATGCCACACTTCTTGCTTGTTCTCTCCCTCCGGTTCCCTGCAAGGTTTTAGCTGAATTTCGGCGTAAAGCGGTGGTGGAAGTCGAAGGTCGCAGGCAGTTATAGGTGTGACAAAGATAACGATTATACATATGACTTCGCATGCATGAAGTGAGGACCTGCGGTAAAAGAAAATGTAGCTAGTTCAAGATACAGAGGAGGAAAGAGTCAGAGAGAGAGGGGAGAGCGCTGATGATCGTGGGCTCAAGTGGACCGGTCGGGAGTTAAACTAAAAAAAGGAATATAGAGCGAGAGAGCCCGGAGTGAATGAGAGGACGAATCAGATCGCCAACACTGACGCAATGCGGTTGTACACACCAGCTCGTGAAGGACTTCTGGAACGGCAAGTGGCGCAGGTACGCAAGGAGGGAAAGAGACAGATAGAGTAGCGAACAGAGGGGAAACGGACTCTCCGGTGGCTGGTGCCTACCTAACCGGTCCAAGAATCCGGGGCCACGCTTACGAACCAGTGGTTATCAACCATCTCTTCTCGAACAATCTCTGAATCGCTCAGAGGCTTCCATAACGTGTGTACCCGATACGATATTTATCGACCGCAGCTGCGCGACTCTTACAAATCGAACGTTCATATTTCCTATACGCTTAACATTGTGCTTCATAACTTTTAGCTCGACTGAAGCTCGGAAAATACAATTACTTGAAGCTCACTAATTGTTGTGTGACTACGGTAAGCATGGTGTACCAGACGTAGATGATAATGCATAAACGATCATCCCATCACATCTATCTATATCACCATGTCGCTATACCTTATGATGTAATGATACTGGAACGCTCTCCACCACCAAAGTACAATCAGAGGGCCCTCTTGTACCGAACGACTCTACTTACGTGTTATCGGGCGAGCATCAATTACTCTAACGGGTTTTGAATCAATAAATCGCTCATATACTCTATGAGCGGTACACATATGAAAGATATCCTATAATATGCAATATATGTGTCTGCACACACACACACACACACACATACCCGCGCGCGCTCTGTTCCCTGCACGAGCTTCGGTAACATATCGTACTACTGCGTCTATGTATTTGCTAGTTATTTCGGATAAAGTTCGGTAAAGAAAACCCCATACCTCTGATTGATTAGGAATTTCGTGCAGCTATGTATTTTGACTCGCTGATCACGAATATCATATTGAAAATACCCGCAAATTTGATTTTCAAGGTCAACACTTACACGAACTGATTTTTGATATTGATCTTTTATATTCTTTACAATTTTTGTCCAGAACCATTCCATTTCGAGGAAAATAGGATAATGGTCCAATAAGTGAAAATTGCTTAGCTTCATCAGGTTCGTTATTATCTTCTTATCTATAGTAACGAATTGGTGACAGCAAGAATATAGTTCATCTTCATTATCCTACAGAAACCCAAAGAAAAAAACCAAATTCAAACAAGCAAAACCAACAAAAAAATCCAAACACAAATCTAAACAAAAAATGCCCAAACAACCCAAAGTAAAAAAAACAAAATTAAATAAAAAGCCCAAACAAACCCAAACAAAAAATGCAAAAATAGTATATAATACAAAAGTAAACTAAAATAAAAGAAAAAAACCAAAAAAATAAATAAAAAACAAAATGCAGAAAAACATGCACTTCAAAATTGACTGAATCACAAAAAATTCAAAAATAGTATATAATACAAAAAGAAACTAAAATGAAAGGAAAAAAATAAAAGCAAAAAAGAACATGGACTTTAAAGACTGAGCTCTAACCTTCCCGCGGTAAAGTGCGTAAGTAGACAATATCGAAACTAATGGAGCTAAGCGATTTTGAGTTATTGTAACATTATCCCATTTTTCTCCAAACGGAATGGTTTTAGATAAAAACTGTATGAAACATAGAAGATCAATATTTTCATAGGCTATAACTTTTGTCCGAAATATTTTTCTCTAAAACGAATATTTACTAAAATAAAACAGAAAAACTGTTAAATAATCAGTTTTCGTGAGTGTTAACCTTGAAAATCAAGTTTGCGGGTATTTTTACTATGATATTCGTAATCAGCGAGTCAAAATATATGGGTACACGAAATTCCAATTTAATCAGAGGTATGGGTTTTTCGGAACTACACCCGTTACTTCAAATAAAAGTATCTAAGTAGACCGTACTTAGTCGATACGGCAATTATTTTAAGTGTATAATACTGAATACAAAAATTACAAGAAGCATGCCTTAAATATATAAATATATTTAAGATAAATCTCTGGAATGGAAGAATCAAACAAAAAAAACATTGATTTTACGGAAATGTTCGTTGGTTCAAATAAAAAGGGTAACATTTACACGTGTACACTGACAGAAAAATTCTATTGATATTAACTAGATGAGTCTACCTGGTTGTTAAAATTCAAGAAATCAATTGTTTGCTATTGTATTCCATTATTGGAATTATTTACTTTAAATATATTTGTTTATTCAAATTAAGATCAATTCAATATCGCTTAATAACAAAATCTTTTATTTATCCCTAATAAATATGTGCTAGTTTCATTTGTTTAAAACACTATTTAGTTGAATTCGCTAAATGTATCTATCCCATTAAATTTTTTTTATTTAGATTGAATTTTCGTCGAGTCAAACATTTTTCTATTCGGTGCATTAATGGTCCACCTTTGTTGCAAAAAATACTTACTTTTTTATTCAAACCGCTGACCAACGCTTGGCCATGACATTTTTTATTTTATCCTACAAATATATTTATTTGTTTTCGTACTGCTACCGTTCGCATTATATATGTTATACATGCTATAAAAAAATAGTATTAAAATTCTTTTAATTCGTATACACCTTTCATATGGAGACCACAAAAATCTATTTGAGGTAAATATACGTTTCCTTTATGCAAATCGAAATATCGACGATTGATATATATTTTTCATAGGTCCGAAGTGAAAGTATATTTGAATGAAACACACATTTCGTACACAGAATTATTCTGTCCTGACTAAACGTTTTTTTTAGCAAAACTGGACCGTAGACGCAATCTAAACTTTTTGCACTCTTTCTCTAACTAGTTTTCTAACTATTTTTTTTTTTATTTATACACACAATAGAATGGTACGACGAATTATGTGACTTGACTTTCAGTCAATGCAGACCCTGAAGTGTTAAACGTTGCAATTTTAAAACTCATTATCTTCCAATCAAAATAGTCGCCTGTTCTGAAATTTCACGCAAACATGCATCATGATATGAACAATGTCTGGTTAACAATTGAACAAAATCTATACAAATCAAAAGCATGTGCTCGTTCTAGCTTCAAATTATTTTATGCGTATTTATCTAAACCGTTGATCCGAATTATGTAGCTAAAAATTTTGATGTCAATTGTGAAATAGCAAACCTTATCTTTATATATATAGAATTTATATATTTATATATGTACCCTGATTGTTACAGAACGCAGCGACGTGCACTAATTCCTCCTGGAATACTTGCCGCCCAGACGTCGCGTCTCCTTACACTTTTTGTTTGCATGCTAGAGTAACGTAGTACCACCAATCGCTGTTTTTCTTTACCTGACGGCAACTTTCATTGCGCTGCAACTCAGCAACTATTGATTTTACAAAAAAAGTTTTATACAAAAATTGTAGAAAATGCCATGCTCTACAACTTTGATTATTACATTTTTTTTTTCGTATTTCCAAAAATTATCGAGATATTTTCCAAAACCAAAATTTGGTTTTTTAATCGACTATATCTCGGCAAATATTAACAATAGAGAAAAAAGTTTCAAATATTAAAAGATGAAAAATTGTATCCTCTACAAAAAAGATTGAATCCTCTACAAAAAAGGCGTTTTTCAAGACGGCGGCTAACGCTCGCGATTTCGGACGACACAAACTTGGATTTCTACTTAGGATCCCCTCTGATATAATCCAATCAAAAATCAATTACCAGGATTTTTTGCGGAGCGAACCCATTTTTAGTGCAAAAATTCATGGACTAGCTGAAAAGTCCAACAGACATGTTCTAGCGATGCGATCTTAAGATATAAATTAGGTATAATTAGGGATTATATGTATACGCGCGGCGCTACATACATACACACGCAAGCGCGCAGGCGCGCGTGGCCACGCCTACATGCACGTGCGTACCCATACATGTACATATACAGGGTATCCCATATTGAATGAAACATTCTATTAAATCAAAAAGATGAGAAACAAAGTAGTGCTCCTTACAAAAGTTTTATAGTTTCGCAGGGGACATTACATGGATATACAAAGAAACATTTTTGTCAATACATCTACAAGATACCGTCGTAACTATGAACATTTCAGATAGGAAGGCATCGTTCTTATTTTTCAGAAAACAAGTTGATCTTGAGACGAATGCAACCAAAAAAAATCTCTATCTAAAAAATCGAGAAATTTATGGCGGTTTAATGTTTTTGGAAATATTCCGTGTTACATGCATTACAGTGGCCGATTTTGAAAGGCGTTTTTGAATCCCTATCAAGCAATATGGTCATATATAGCTGTTAAGTGGTTTTTGATTATAGCGCATGTACATGAACAAAACTAAACCCATAGTCGAACCGAAAATGGGCCATCGAAATGTGTGTGTGTGTGTGCGCCTGTTTTTTTCTTCATTTTTTAAAATTATTTTCCTTTCAATATCCGCAGCAGTATAGTCATTCTGAAACAAACAAAACATTCCCCATACTAATCTATCGAACATAATGATACATAGAATGATACAAAAGTTTCAATATAATACTCACAATCGGTCCACTATACGTTCAGGCAGGTAGCACACGTGTCGCGTGTGAAAATTTGATGCGTTGGCCCGCCGCAGTTGGTGCAAAATATTCTCCGGATTGCGAATCGGAACCACAGTGAAGTGATAGCATATCTTCCATGCATGGAGCATTATAATACGCCACAGATGAAAGATCACATTGATGGTGCTCCCACCTCAACGTCGGGACTGTGAAAAATGTCGAGAGGAGGAACATTCTTCACGTATGGGGTTCTTCGAACGTGTTTGAACCTGTTTTTTATGATTGGAAAAGTGGGAAGAAATCTGAAAATTTGAGTGGGAGGGTTACGAGGGAGCTTATAATTTCGTGGCCCAAGCTCAGACTGCACTATTCCACCGCAACATCAACATCTTTACAATAAGAGGTTTGAATAGAGAAAAGTGTGGAAAATGGATCTCTCGAGTATCAAAAAAGTCAGCCTGATAGTAGAATTGTTCCCAATGAAGAAGCTGTCAGAACTCCCCGATCAATCGGATCATCCAATCTCATACATGAGAGCCGTACAAACCAAGTTTGGCAAATGCTACATCGTGGACTGAGTTCACGGTCCTCTTATCAGCGCGACTTATGGAGGCCTATGACCAAAATCCAAAAATGTTCGAGAGTATGAGGAAACTGGCACGCGATGGTCAACTCTACATGACGTACATGGGCGGAAATACAACACCGTCGAGTTCTACCGACTTTGAGCACACTATGGTGGAAAAGATATAACTCGTTGGGACACCATCGTCGAACCGCTGTTCGTATCATCGAAAGTATGTTGCAACTGGCGCGCAATCGTAAACTCTAGACGCTGTTGTGGAAAATACAACACCGCCAAACGCCATCGTCTCTGAGCATGGTGTAAAAGACAAAATTCGTTGGGACACCATCGTCAAATAGCCGTCCACATCACAGTCGTCTTATTTTCGTTTTCGACATGTTGACTATGTAAGAATGAATAAAAATTTGTCATCGAATTGTAAATGAAGAAGAAACTGTTTTTGTCGTAGACTAAATGAAGAATACAAATTATATATATATATATATATATCAAATCGCTGGTTGAGCGTATGCGGGGAGTTGTTCGTGCGAGGGATTTTTTTAAGTAATAAGAAACATTTCGATGAATATATATATATATATATATATATATATATATATATATATATTTATCGAAATGTTTCTTATTACTTAAAAAAATCCCTCGCACGAACAACTCCCCGCATACGCTCATATATATATATATATTCATATATATATATATATATATATGAATATATATATATATATATATATGAATATATATATATATATATATTCATCGAAATGTTTCTTATTACTTAAAAAAATCCATCGCACGAACAACTCCCCGCATACGCTCAACCAGCGATTTGTAGTATTAAAAAAACTGAAAGTCAATGCTATGAGTCTTCTAATATAATCAATCAAAGATGAAGACTGCAAAATATTTCGCTTTAAGGTAGTTCTGTACTTTTGGTCAAATCTTAGAAATTGGATGAAATTTAAGTATGGTGTAGATATGACCTTCATGGACCGATGCCCAAAAATTCAATTTGATTCACCGTTTAGTTCATGAGATAATGGCAATTGAATATGGGTACTTTTGTACGCGATCCCTATACCTAGCACGCAAACCGATAGGAGTTTGCTCGCATTTCTCGATATAGGTTCTAAACGGATCTTAGGATTTCAAAATAAAAACACACGTGTACGCAGAACTATTGAAGGATTGATTTTTAAAAAAATGACAAACGTTGACCGTTCAGTTTCGGCAATATCGACTTATGAAAAGTGGTCATTTTATTCCACACCGAACTCGAGCCCAACCATCTGTAACGAACTGGCAATAGTGTACGCCAGCTGATTGGCGCGTGGTCTCGGAACTCGAAGCGTGTTATTTTCCCTCGAGTTCTAGTAATACTGAGACGGATGTCAAATAAATTTATTCTGCTAACAAATTGAATTTGTACAATTCATGCATGTGTTTATTCGTGTTATAAATATTTACATATAAGTGTGTGTGAGTGTGTGCGTGTGTGTGTCTCACGAGGAAGAATTGTCGGCATTTCGTTACCATGGAAATACAGTTTCCCCCCAATATATGTCAACCCTGTAACCTTGGAAACATCGGCATCAATTGGCTTAGAAGGATGAAGATAAACGTTGAATGGGAAATTTTTAAATTTCGCTGCTATTTGTAAAATCTCGGAATCTTTCGAAAACCCAGATGTTTCCAAATCGAAAAAGACAATATTGCAGTTATCCACTGATAGCGAATGGTTTGGCAGTATATCTGAAAGACGTTGAATATCGACCATTTCGGTGCTATCTACAGAAGAGTTGATGCCACAATTGGCCTCATACTGAATCTCTTCACATCGCTCCATCGATTTCCTGGAAGCTTCCTTCTCGCGCGCTAGTAAGTTTCTTCGAGCTTTTGCTGATGGCAATTTTGACTTGATCGCTCGTTTTTTTCTTTTGACGTCCAATAACTTAGTGAAAGATGTAGTGTGTTTCCCCGGTGATACATTCAATCTCGAGTTCACGTCCAAAATATGTTTTTCTCCATCGTTTTTAGTGCATACAGTACTGGCTAATCGGTAGTCTGCAGATTCACTAAGACTGTAGCAGCAGTTCTTAGGGGCTTTGTGGGCCATGATGTTGATACTTTCATTCGTTTGACTCGACGCAGCCACAGAAAATTTCGGAGCATTCTTAGCATAGTTTCCAAATATCTCTGATAGTTTATCGTATAGTTGCTGATCTTTTAGTACGACTTTATGAGTACCCTTACACAAAGATCCACAATTTTCATGTTTGCCGATGTGTTCGGGAATGTTGCGAATATTGTTAGCCAGCTTAACGCTACGCCCTTGATTTTGAACGAGTGCGTAGGCAAAACATTTTTTCAAATGTGCAATAACTTCCTTGCCTCTCATTTCTTTGTAGTCTTTTCGCAAATTATACAAAGCACTTGCAAAATTCTTCTTTAAATGGTTGTTGTCTGCTAACTTGAAGATCTTCAGGAGGTTTCCTTGTCGTACTGCTGCAATCGTCGAACTATCTTCGTCACCAATCAAAACTCTGACGTTGAGCGCAGCTTCTTTGAGAATAGTACTTTCGTTGACTAGAGCAGCTCCAACGTCAGGCTCCATCGCCTTTGCACTGCCGGAAAAATTCTGTCTGCAGTCGTGATCTGATTTGTTATGTCCATTGATACAAAGCTTACATCGTCGATTTCGAGCTGCAAAGTCAAGTACTTTGCCACTCAGAAAGCCAACGATTGTACCATAGCCATTCAAGCTATTGTAGCTCCGTCCATTTCCACGCTTGCTCCAGCCCATATCATACGACACAATAATGTTTACGATGTTTCCTATTGCTGTATCGAATATCTCTCTTCTGTCCACATCATTTTCTTCAGTCCCAGGGTGAGGATTGGAAGTACAGGAAGGACGAAGAGTCTGCATGAAAGGATAAATCTCGTTGAATATATCTTGCGGTCTAATAGAGGAAAAAAGGGATATCAGTGTCAGTATCTGATAGAATTCAATTTTATTTTAAATCATTATTTTTTATTGATCATACGTGAAAAAAATATAAATATTTGCTGGAAAAGAATGTCGTTTCCAATGAAAAAAATCATTACATACTAAATCGTTGGGTAACTATTGTCATCTATAAAACAACTTTATCGGCGAAAAGTGATGTACAACTGTCCACTTTATAACCGAAGTCTCCAAATATAAATTCTTAATAATATATATAATTTATCGCCATATTTCTTATTGTTAAAACCATTAATCTAAAAAATAGATTTGATTCTTAATAAATATACAGATGAGTATATTACAATTGAACCATGACATTACAGCAAAAAAAAGAATACAGTGTTACATCTGTCACCGCAGTAAAAATTTATCATGACACTGCGAAGAATGTTTACTGCGCAGAAGGCTCATGGCGATGGATGTTCACTGCGATGATACTGGATATTTGTTCTTTCTCCTAACACAGTAGCAAAATTTATTTTTATTAATGTGCTACCGCTTAGAGACATGATAACAGTTTTTAATACGCTGGCTGACATGATCAACTTGGCTATTAAGACAAGTAACTGTAGAAGTAATTATATTTATCACTGATTTTTTTTCAATTACGATATTATTCAATGACAAATCTAAAGCTGCAACCGCAGCCCAACACCAAGTATTCTAATAAGTTAGCGAGAGCGCTTTCGCTGTCTCATCCCTGTACACTGGAATGTGAAGTTTTTCTAAACTTTTGGTAGAGAACTTACAATTCCTGACACAACTGTTTCATTTTTTCTATAACTAATTCCCTTTCTTCTCCAGCAGCTCTCCGACATGAATCTTTGGCAGCAGCTTCTAACGCCGGACCCATTTCGCGTTCACATTTTTTTAAAACACGTGAACCGATGGTCGGGATGTTTAAACAGCTCAACAATTTGTTGAGCGCAGTTTCTCCCATGCCAGAATGAACCGCACCTGTAAAATGCATTTCGAAGTTGTACTTATGCTACACTCATCGTTTGTCAAATTCATTTGTATATTTAGCATAATGTAAAAAATAACTTACCCAGTACAGTTTTGGTGTTGACATCTGCACGTCTCATATTCTGGGATGTGATGTGTGTTTTTCCTGTGCGTACTTGAGTTATTGCAGAGCACTCGTCGCAGGAAATATGTAAAATGGAATTCAATCCCATTCGGGTTTCCTTCACTGTTTTTCTCAAAAAAATGTCTTCGTTACAGCGAATACAATTTAAGCTGTCGGTAAGATGTTGCAAATCTACGATTCGACGTCCTTCGACAGCGAATGTTTGTTGCTGATCGTTGAGGTTATGTCTATTATCCTCGCGATTAGCCGCATTTGCTTGACACATGGCTGCCACAGCTTTTAATTTTTTAGCAAGCGCCTTCTTTCTCGTGAACTTTCCTTTATATCGCAGTTGAGTTGACATTTTCACGCTCTTTTAAAATTATATAAAATATTTCGCGAAAGACGGATCGTAAGAAGCTCAGCGCTATGACAGCAGAAAAATCGCGCTGTTGCCACGATTACAGAGCCGCTCTCCACACGAGTATGAGACCTATCTATGCATGAGGTGCGAATGTGTGGGACATATAGAGGGTACAAGCGCTCTCAAAAATTTACAACCAACTGCATCGTATAGGCATTGTATGTTACCATACGCTTCGACCAAAACTTTTAGCTCGTACGTGTACGTACAGTACGTACCTTAAGACCTATCGCTTCACATATACACCATGACCGTGATCGTCATGTACGCTCACACTTGAAAGCTCATACAAATTTTAGAACAACCATAGTATGAAGGCAATGATCCAAAACAAATATGGAGTTTTTGAAAATTCTACCGAGATCTGGTTTGTATCCCTGATCGATTTTATATATATATATATATTGCCACGTGTTCCAGTATCTATGAAGTCCAGCCTGGCACGAATCATAGGGCTCTTCGTAGAGCAACGGCAAACCTATTCAAATGACACTTGAGGCGACACAGTTCTTACCAAATCAACTACATGGTTAAAGCATTTTTTTCTTCGTGACGTTCCAAGCCACCCTCCGAGCATAGGAAACATTTTTTTTATTACATTCCGCTCAAATAATGCCTTGGACATCCAAAACACATATACGAGAACGACGTATTTATTACAAAAACGATAAACTTTAGGGATCTATGGCCGGAGCCTTTTTTAGGCTTCGACCGCTGATCCCGCTACATGCACCATTTGAGCATAGATGCACTCGAGGTCTGGAATACTCGCAAAATAATTTTATTTTTGCTCCCGTTGAACCGTGACCGGCTCGTTCTGTGTATGTATTTACCTTTCATGCTTTCGACGGTAATAGATATCAACGCTATATCATAATAAACTCTGGTGGAGGTGATTCTATTCCATTTTCCGAGCTACAAGGGAACGATGCAAATATTTTTGATGGGAGACCATTTTTAATCATCGACAGCGCTCAAAAGTGGCCACACTTTGAATGAAGCAGTGAATTAACATAATCTCTCTGGGAAGACTTTTTGACTCGTTAATATGGAGAACAGCAATGAACCATCAGAACAAATCTTGCACAACCAAGCCACGCTCTTAAGTTTGGTGGAAGACTTTGCTGCGCGGGAGCAACGGATCGGCGAGTTAATCGAAATACTGAAAATGAAAAGCCGAATAAAGCGCGAACGATTATCAACTATTGATATTCAGACTATTGATTGATGATCAGACTATTGATATTTGGAGTATCAATAGTCATTAATAGTCTAAATATCACATCTGGAAGGATTGAAGTATTATGCCATGTGCGTGCATTTTACACGCATGCAGGACACAGCGGTGATGGGTTAATGTGACGAGAAATCGACTTGAACGCGTGATGGTCTATACTTTGACCCCTGCTCGATGAATTTCAACAACGTGACAGTGGGTGAGCTATACGAAAAATACGTAATCTTACAATAAATGTAAATAAGTGTAAACCAATACGCGTTGAATGTTATACCTCATTGCCACGACAGATAATGATTATTAGGGCTGCAGTTGATGTGCAATCAAAAGATAATATACGTTTCGCATGGGTGGCTGTCACAGCTTTATACCCAGCTGAACGAAACAGTGATCATGCATCTTGTTATACACATTATTTAATAGTATTGAATCCACTGAATATTGGATTCTCAGAGACCACAGATACATTTTTCTTTAATTGAACTTCAAGCAATTGATTCATCTTTGTGTATACCACAAAAAAAATATATTGTTCCGATACGCATGACTCAACATCAGAAGGAAAAGCATATCAATTTGTTATACATCCAAGATACCGAGGATAATAACGTATGATATTTCGCATGGATCGAGAACCTGTCGAGTCTCCTGAGCACACAAGTGAACAGTAACAGCTGTAAGAATATATGCATGCCATCGGTGTGTGAAGTTAACATAATTACTATATCGTTATGTGTGCTAGACGAATCCAACAACAATCCATTATTTTGTAGATGTTTGCATTACTTTAGATCAGAGGACAAATTGCAACCACATGAGATCGATTGTTACGCAATAAAGAACTACACCATCCGACTATCAATCGACAACCCATAAGTGGTTCCAAATCACCAAATGCAGTTGAAAAGCCCGACAAAGGCCTATTTGTAGTGTGTTTTTTATTTACTAATGATAGAGTAGATGAGGGTGTGGAAAGACATGAGAAGAACGTGACAAAGGATATGTATCAATATCATGGAGTATTTAGTATTGGACTACTACATGCGGTGTACATATGACGAATCGCTACCGTAGTATTAATCACATCACGGCGCTGGTTCCATATCATGGTTTGTTGAAGAACTGGAAAAACTAGTGGTGTGCAGAAAATCGATTTTCTACGACAATCAATGCTCGTCGTAAGTTAATTCTAATACGTTGGTGTAATGACAATAATTGCGTATTCAGTCATCATCCATCAGTAGAGGTAGAAGTTGAATTGTTCAGGATACAATGGCGTATGCTCCACACAATATTAAATGAGATCAATGAAATGTCATTACTCCAAATATTGGAAATCGGGCAATATTTGAGTGTGTGTTTTCGCTCTTGGGATCTATACGAGTAACCACTGCTACAAAGCACAGCGAAATATTCACCGATCGTACCAGCTGCCATCCCAGCTAGAGAAACCAAAATATGTCATTTCTTGGCACAGACTGGTGAAAAGAATTCTATGGCAAGGGACATTACATTATTCGTCGACTGCAAACTCACCAGAGTTAAACTTGATCTCAATTCGGAATTCAATCCTCATGATGGCTCGAATTTGGACTTCGACAAAAAAAAAAGTTTCGCTATTTTGTTCATTATGTACTCTCGATTTCGTAAATATCATTACGACTGTAATCGTGATCGGCCTTTGCTTACCATCGCTAAGTTTGAATATAACGCCCCTCTCACGGTTAATGATTGATCGCATCAGAACGAGCCTGTGAACAAATGCTACCGTATAGATGCGTGAATAGAGTTTGCATGCAAGAAAGATTCACCACCGAATACAACTGCATATTGTTTCAATCTTACACGATCGCGTTGTTGCATATTGTTCATTGAGCGACACTATCCATAAAATTGTATAGATCAGCAAATACCACCTCGCCTAAATGAATAAATAGTTTAAAAATGAGTTTCTCAAAGATCAACGCCAGCCATGATTGGATCTGATCATCGACTAGATTACGCTAAAACATATTCGTTATGACTGTGCCCACCTTTATGGATCTACAAGGATTCATTGTTGATAGGAACTTTATCGTGAAGGAAGTAGCAATCTGAGAGCAGGATACGTACTCTCCCAATGCATTTTCGCGAGTCCCATACCATGGAGACTTCTCACAAAATCTGAGAGATACGAAGCATTATGGTTGATTCGCAATCATCATGATCTCAAGTGGGCCTATGGAAACGTTCCATATAGCATGGCCGAAAATTTAATAACGGCTGCAGTTGAAGATTCAACGGAAGACGACATGTGTCCTATCATGCACTTCATGAAAAATAAGAATGGCTAGCTGATATACTAAATATAAAAAATGAGCTAGTTGTTGAGTTGTTGAAAATGGACTTTGACGATATGGATGCCTCAAATAAATTAGATGGAAGTTCTACTCTACGATGTGAAAAGCATAAAAACAATTGTGCCTTACAAAATGTATTTAACATCTACAATTGGTGGCTGAATCATAAAGATTCGTGCAAATAAAAGAACTGTAACATTATGTACTTTTTTATTCCCTTCACTCCGTACTTCATTATATCAGCATCATCTGATATCGGATTGTGCAACCGAATAAAATATTTCTTTCGAATGTGAAACTCAATTTTTTTGTATGGCATATGATTGAAAATAAATTAATATAATCGCCCACTGCTGGTCGAAAACATTCATCAGTATATATTCGATAGATGTTCGAGAGCCGTTTGTTGGGACATTGCGAGACGTTCGAAGATTTTCGAGAGTCGTTCGTGAGACTGTCAAGAGACTGCCGAAGACGTTCATAAGACGCTTGAAGACATTCACGAGACGTTCGAAAACATTCATAAAACGTTTGAAGACATTCACGAGGGGTTCAAAGAGGTTCGACATGCTTTCTAGGACGTTCATGAGACGTTTAAGGATGTTGAGTCCCTATGAAACATGTTAATGTTAACTGTTGAATAAATAGCTTCTTAATCGTCATGACATTTTTACACGACCTCCTGAATACTTCATGTAAAAACATACCAAATTTTCCGAATTCTATCATCGTTACTTCAACCTCCTTAAGGGTTGAAATAAAAAATGATAAGAAAATTTTGAAAATGTGGTATGTTTTTGTATGAAGGATTTAAGAGGTCGTGTTAAAATTTCACGACGATTAGCAAGCTCGTTATTAAAAAATTAACATTTTGTTAAGAACAATTTTTAAAAGAAATAAAAAAAAATGTATCATAAACTTCGTTTTGTTTCCGTTGCTTTCAGTATATTGTAGATATTACAAAATTAAGAGGTCAAACAAAAACTTATTGCAAAGTTACATCAGTTTCCATAAGACAGCATTTAATTTGTGAATGTTAATTGTTCAATAACGAGCTTCCTAATTATCGTGAAATTTTTACACGACCTTTGAAATACTTCATAGAAAAACATATCAAATTTTCAGAATTTTATCATCATTTGCGATTTGGGACTCAACATCCTTAAAGATGTTCGTGAGACGTTCAAGAGACTTTCGAAAACGTTCATTAGACGTTTGCAGACATTCATGAAAGATTCGAAGACGTTCAAGAGATCTTCGACGACATTCATAATACGTTTCAAGACATTGTGGTCCGAAGAGCGACTGGCGGGAGGGCCAGTCGCTCTTCGGACCACGTACGCCCCACCAGCCACTCCCCCACCACATAGCCGAACCCCGCTACAATTTGGTCCAGAACCTGCATAGGTATACTACTTTTGTTGAATTGAAGAAAGTCATTCGGTGGTATCGTAACATATAACATACACTACATACGTCCGTTTATGTATCACGTATCACTTTTTCTCATAGATATAGCCACTCGAGCGTAGGCCTGGGGGCCCGTGCACGCAACGTTTTTCCTACGCGCGTAGAAAATGCGCCGTGTATAAAAGCGTACCGCTGGGCTGTTGCGTAGGTCAGGATCACGGGGATTTGTCGCGTTAAGGATGTTGAGTCCCAAATTGCAAATGATAATAAAATTCTGAAAATTTGCTACGCTTTTGTATGAAGTATTTCAGAGGTCGTGTAAAAATTTCACGACAATTAGGAAGCTCGTTATTGAACAATTAACATTCACAAATTAAATGTTGTCTTATTGAAACTGATTTAATTTTGCAATAAGTTTTTTTTTTTGACCTCTCAAGTTTATAATATCTACAATACACTGAAAGCAACGGAAACAAAACGACGTTTATTGATACATTTTTTTTTGTTTCTTTTAAAAATTGTTCTTAAAAAAATGTTAGTTTTTTAATAACGAGCTTCCTAATCATCGTGAAATTTTAACACGACCTCTTAAATACTTCATACAAAACCATACTAAATTTTCAGAATTTTCTTATCATTTTTTATTTCAACCCTTCAGGAGGTTGAAGTAATGATGATGAAATTCTGAAAATTTGGTATGTTTTTTCATGAAGTATTCAGGAGGCCGTGTAAAAATTTTATGACGACTAAGACGCTATTTATTGAATAATTAACATTAACATGTTTCATGGGGACTGAACATCCTTAAGTTGATTTACATCGTTCTTCTACACTTGAAATGTCTCGGCGTCTCCGAAGAGCAACAGTGATGAAAATTGACGTGTAAGTTGGCTCGCCGCGAAAGTGAGACTCGAAAAGTTTTTTTATTTTGTTGTAACCGACGACGACGCTAAGTGTCGCTTCGACACGACGACGGCGGCACGTGAAATTCACGAATTCTTCAACATCGACGCAATTTTCCCGTGCCCACGATTATATGCATATTATCGTGTATCCTCGAATTTTGAGAGCACTATCGTATCGCTGGAATTTATATTGACGCAAGAATAAAAGATATTACCTGTCTCATAACCTCAAACTTCGTACTCCGTCATTTGCCACGATCTTCCCTCGCATTGCTTTCCCGCTTGCCGATGTGTCAAAGAGCCAACGTCTCCGATGCAAGAAACTCAAATTTATTTGCTCTTCGCAGGAATGCCTCGGTATTTATTCGTGAGAAAATCGTAGATAGTATATTTTCCAATGATCCGTAGCCATTGTCATAACCCCTCTAAATCCTCGATTCCCTGAGCAGTGTGCGACTTACATGAGGCCCAAAAGTTCAACACCCTTTGCGATTGGGTGAAGCTGGCGATTCCTCGATAGTTTCGCCGTGATGACCGAATGGACTATTGGTATGGCGTACAGAGATTGTACCCTCCGGTGTACCTGTACGGTCGTATACCGATACATGCAAATGTTCGTTTTACTAGTATGGTACCGGTACACTGTACAATAGTAAAACATAAAACATGCCGATACCGTACGCACATACGTCATAGGTAGGGTACCTGGGCCATCATGTAAGAACCAGAACTAATGTATCGTCGGATTTACCATCTAGTTGGACCATCGGATTTATCCAGGGCCGCAACTACGTACGGCCGAGTATGAGAGACGGCGTCAATCGTCTAGGCTGCAGTATACAGTCCCAGTTTCGCGAGCAAATCACCGCTGTTTTCAATCTCTCCCAGAGCACGGGCGAGGCTGACCTCAAAGTACTCATCGAACCCTTCGCCTTCTTTCAGAAACAATATCTGGCCAAGGATCGCACCACCAATCTGTGCACGGCCTTTGCTTACGTACATTTCAAAACGAAGGCCGCAGACCCTTGGGCCTTCTTCCATCTCAATGGTTACGGCTACCATCGTCTCATACTCAGCGTCGACTATTCCAAACCTCCAGCCCAACAGAATTGAATGGTCAAGGGTTTAAATGCGTTAAGGTTGAACGAGCGTGCGCTCCTGATTTCTATAGATTTTGTTCGAATTTTAACCAGACATTGTTCGTATCGTTTCCATGTTTCAATTAAATTTCAGAGCAGTCCACTATTGTGATTGGGAGATAATGGGTTTTGAAATTGCAACCTTTAACCCTGCGGAGTCTGCATTGAAATTTAGACAGAGTAATTTTCCGGAAAAAATGTTTGTCCCCTACAAGGAGACACATGACAATAACATAAACATAATAACATTTTATTAATATAAAATATTAATGTTTGGAACGCAAATATTTTTTTTACAACAAAAGTTTTTAAGTTTAGGAACACGATAATTTTTTTCTCGAAATATTGAATAATACTGTTCTGCGGTGTTGCATAATGTCTTTTTATTATAGGGAACAAATATGTTTTACCGAGAGTTATTCTGTCTTTACTGAACGTTTTGAGCAAAACTGAATAGTAAACGCAATCCAAAGTTTTATTACTCGTTTCCCAACTAGTTTGCTAGCAAAACATATTGTTTTTTTTCAAAATAACTAGACGCACTAGAATGGTACTACGAATTATGTGACCTGATTTTCGGTCAATGCAGATACTGCAGTGTTAAAAGTTGCAATTTAAAAACTCTTTATCTCCCAATCTGAATAGTCAACTATTCTGAAATTTTACTCAAACATGCATAATGATATGAACAATGTCTGGTTTAAATTTCTGCAAAATCGATAGAAATCAAGAGCGTGCCCTCGTTTTACCTTACGGCCTTACACTACTGTAAACGTGAACAATTATGTGATATTTCGCGATTTTGTTTTTGTAGATAGACAAAAAGGGAATACTAATATTCGAGGATGTTATTAGTCATATCTTCAAGTGAACAAAAAGAAATTTATATTACAAAATTCTGCCAAAAGTTGACGCTGGATATCTCCTACGTATTTCTCTTCGGAATGGTATTTTAAAGATGTACTCTAAATTTGGAGTGAAAAAAATGAAAATTCTTGGCGTTATGCTGCGTGCCGTTTTGAAAAAGTGTGTTTTTGAGAAAAACGGTCGATGTCGCATACGGGCCAGCCACTGCCACCGCAGACCCTGTTTTTCAAGTACCAAATATCCCCCACCCCCTTTTTCTAGATAGTTCAAAGCATCTTTTCCGTCAATATAAAAAAAAAAACAATTTTTTTTTTCAATACTACAGTGGTGTGACCCCTTAGATCGGAGTACACCGTGACGATTGTTCGGCGCGTATGCGTCTCTTCGCACGCATGCTCACTTCTACGAGCATGAATCTCCTAGCTGTCAAAAAAAAATTAAAAAGAGGACAAAACAATGATTGCCAAACGATTGAGTGGTTTTTATTCGAACCAAATAATCCTCCTATTTTTTCTGATCTACCTGCAGTCATTCAGATGAAACATCCGAAATTGAAACGCGTCATCTATGCTAACTCACGTCGAAGATTATTTAAAAAAGTAAAAAAGAACGCCAAGATAAAAAAAAACTCTTCTGAAAACATTATCGCTCCTTTACCATGTTAAAAATTCTGATTCATCTTCGAATATATATTTTTTAAATTTAATCGATGGTTTTATTATATTTTTTCGATTTAAATGTGCAGCAAAGTGAAATAACTTGTTATAAAATAGTCAAACGAGTTAACAAAAAATTTTGTAAACAAAATTATTCAACCTTAGGAATGATATTTTGCGCAATATTTTAGTTTTATTGAAAAAAAAACGGTTTACTGTTGTAACATGAAATTGGCGTCACCATTATACATTGAGAGTACAAATAAGTCTCCGCCGTTTGCCAAAAGATGGGCCCACCAGGCGGTTATGACTGAAATTGTCAGATGTTAAACGTCACATCCTAAGGTTGGACATCTGGCAAGACCATAACCTTGAAGTATTAGCGATTTTGTATAAGCATCACATAATTTTTTTTGTGCGAAAATGTCGAACGTCATTGTCGCGAACTCTTGCGTTTCGCATGAATCTCCCTCCAATGATGTTTCTGATTCCGCGTCTTCGTACACTTTCGGCCTTCCGCTACGTTCTTTGTCTTCGATGTCAAACTCACCATTCTTAAACTTTTGAAACCACTTACGAAAACGTCGCTCACTTAAAGCAGCCTCACCATATGCTTCTTCAAGCAATCCATACGCCTTGGCTGCACATTTCTCCACATTAAAGAAGTAAATCAAAAGTTCCCGCAAATTACGCTTATTCTGCCGAAAACTCGAAATTTTCGCCCCAAATGAAATATTCAATGCTGATACACAAGCGCTAATATTTCGAGGTTATGGTATTGCTAGATGTCCAACCGTACGATGACGTTTTAGATCAGGAAATTTTAACCATAACCTCCTGATGGGGCCATCTTTTTTCAAACGGCGGAGACTTATTTGAACTCCCAATAAAAGTACAATGTAAGTACAACACAAGTACACTGAAAACACTATGCAACGCCTTAGCGTGCATGGTTAAGGACGTGGGTCACACGTCCGGTCGGTAAAAATCCTAGTGCCAAGTTCTCTCTCAGACGAATCACATTCCGGGGAAACGAAGAGAAAGACGTTGTTCATCGTTCAACAGAGTGGAAGGTGTTTCTTTTCTTTTTTCCAAAAAATCAACCATTTAGCAGAACGCCGGGAATCTGAAAATCAGCTATCTCTCTCGCACGGTCGGTGTGACACATGGCTCAGCGAAGTTTGAATATACACGCAACAAGACGATCGGCGGTGCTCGCCCGGTCCGTCATTGATTACGTTTGTTTATTAATCTACATCGCAGTACCACACTTCGGTAGATCAATAACAGCCATGGAAAAACGATATTTCGAGTTTTCAGATGAATGCTCAAGGCTTTTGGGATTGTTTGAATTTTATTAAATTTGATTATATTACTTCTTGCATTTATGGTCGTACGACATTATTTATTGTGTTTGGTTGCTTTGTTTGTAACACAATGGCGACATAATTATAATCTCGTTTGCATGCAGGTGATATTTAGTTGGTGAGTTCGTGCCTGGCTTTCGAAAATAATTTGTCTATTGCAATGTTTATCTTGAAATAAAATCACTCATTGGAATATTCAGACATTTTCATAAAAAATTCCTCTTGATCGGTAATTTTATCATTTGATGAATTTACGATCGACTGAAGCTTTAAGAGTGCATCTTTTGTAGTATTTTTTCTGAGATATGCTATACTCCGGTATTCACATTCACATCGATATTCATTTATATAGATAGATTCTATACAGTTAGGTTATACTATATTCATGTTCATAGTCAAATCATAAAAATAATATCTCGAAATTCGTTGACTTTTGCATAAAACATTGTCAGGTTATTTGACGGGGGAAAATGTTCTATAACCCTTTCGAGGCATCGTGACCAACAACCAGTAGCCCTGTATATATATATATTTATTTCAAAAAGATTTGAAATCTCCCTTGAAAACTTGAACATGTAAAAAAACGCCAAGTAATAAAAAATGTCCTCGAAAAAATTATCGGTCCTTTCACTATCTACAAAATTCTAATTAACCTCGAAATACTTGTGATTTTTTTCAAACAATACTTTTTTCATGATTCCTTTTTCAATTCAAACGTACTAAAGAAGTGAAATGACTTGTTATGAAAAAGCCAAACAAATTTTCGAGAAACGTACACAAAATTGTCAAACCCCAGAAATACTATTTTTCTCAACATTTTATCTTAAAAAACCATATTACTATTAAAATAAAGTTCGAAACACGATTATATGAAAGTACAACGTATGCATCACATAAGTACTGTATGTACGTATCACTGGAAATGCTGTACAACGACTTGGCGTGCATGGTTAAGAAAAAAAGCTCGGCGAAGGATAATGTTTTCTCAACAACTTGATTATCAGGTTAAGTAAGACATAAATTGACGCAGTTTATTATGTAACTGCAAACCAACTTTCTAATTCCGCATAATACAAATTAAAACAATTAGTGATGTACCCCTAAACCACACGACTCTTGAAATCTAACCTTATTTACATTATTTGAAAAGTTAGGCGGATGTATTCACTTTCTACTCTATTACAGAATCACCTTACGTCTCATGGAATCGATTGCGTCGCATAATTGTTGGTGTAATGAACATAGTTTTGCCAGGCTGAATATCTCATCTCTAATAATCCTGTATACCTGATGTAGTAACTAATGCGATGTTAGAATTTGAAATAGTCTAAGTAAATAAATTGTTGCAAAAGTTACTTATGGAAGTGACAGGAACGTTTCTGTAAGCAAGTCATGTATCTTCCCGAGTGTTTTTTCTTAAGGGGAGGTACCTGAGTAAACGGTGAGAAAAGTAGGTAAACTTCGGAAATTTTGATCTCAAAAACTAATGTTTCGATTGTATCAGGTTTTTTTATTGGAAAATATGTACATTGAGGTATGTTTAGGATTTTTTTAAAATAAATTTGTTGACTGGAAGCACCGTTGTTGTGGTCAGTGTCAGACGTGTTGTTCGTTGACGTGGCTTGTGGTGCCAAGGATTCCGGGCAGTAGGTTGCTCTGAAACATGAAAACGCAACGCATTCTTGAAATACAATAAACAAAGGAGTTCACCTCGTAAGATTTTTTTTTAATTTGGATTTCTGACGAAATTGTGACCGTTTAAATTCAACCGTTTTCCATTCGCAATTTCCGACGATTTTGGTTGCATAAAAAAGCAATGGTTCAATCAAATAAAAAATCCCTACCTGGCGAACGAGAGAAACTATCGAAGAATATTGTATCTAAACTTGGACAAAATCGGACAAGCCGTTTTCGAGATACATCTGGCACCCACATTGAAAACTATGTTTCGAGGTAATCGCGTTTGAAAAGTGGGTAAAGAAATGACGCGCTCGGTTGTTGGGCCGCTGCACAATCTTTCGGTAAATTCTCCGTATAATTTTGGCAATTGCGGAATTTCAACATGAAATGTTCACACAATATTCTTCTTATTTCAAACATTAATAAGGACGAACTTAAAATCGATTTTTCAAAAAGTGTACTTCAATGCTGCTTCGAAGTTTGTCAGAAAAATGACTCGCAGGATAAAGATAATTTCTACCCTACCGTTAATCAGCAATCCCAGTGCTATACATTGGTTCCTCCGAAGTACTCGATGCTTCACCAGCTGCAACTCTCGATTGTCTGCGCTGAATGCTCCCTTCACGGGGCGCGTTTCGAGTTTGAATTTCAGCCTTCTCAATACGGTCTGCATCCTCAATCTCGCATTGCCTGTCTGCATTTCTCCCGACTTGAATTCCCAAGGCGTCCATCACTTGGAGATAGGATTTTGCCCCACAGTTAAAAACGCATCGTTTTCCGCTTTTCGCAGAATAACCCACAACTTGTTCAATATTGCGAATTTCTACATGAAATTTATACACAATATTCTTTGAACTAGAAACTAAAAGAAAAAACGATTTTTTGAAAAATTTACTTAGGTACCTCCCCTTAATCATGCCCGCCGATTCGTTGCACAGCATTTCCAGTAATACATACATACATTATTTGTGTGATGCATAGGGTGTACTTTTTATCGTAACAGTAATATGCTTTTTAAAAATAAAATGTGGAGAAAAATAGCATTTCGCAGTAGCAATTAGCAGCAGCAATTGCAGCAGCATAGCCATTAGCAGAAAATTTGCGTGGATTTTTCATAAAAAGTTATTTCACTTTTATTATACGTTTGAATTGAAAAACTAATAATTTAAATGAAAGTATTGTTTGAAAACAATCCCCAGTATTTTGAGGTAAGTTGGAATTTTGTCGATAGTGAAAAGACCGATAATTTTTTCGAGAGAATTTTTTATTACTTGGCTTTTTTTTACTTGTTCAAGTTTTTAAGGGGGTCTATTGTTAACTTGAATAACCCGTTTGGTTTTTCGATTTTAGATGGACCGTTCCAGCTGGAGTAATCACCGCCAAACGTCGCGAAAAAATGTCATCATCTGCCGGCGGCTATGTTTTGTTGTATTTTTTGGTGAGTTTTCTAGGATCGGAATATATGTACCTTTGCGTTGAAAAAATGGGTTTTTCTTTTACCAAACGTTTCCCAGAAAAAAATCGGAATTTGGCAATTTGTTTTAGTCCCCTTGGTAGATGTAGCCCCTTAACGTTGCATCAACTACCAGGCCATCTGGACTGACTGTCGCTTGCGCTACCGTAAAACATATAGGGTACCATTGATATGTATCGTCATTGGTGCTTGTCGAGACATTTATTTTTCCGCCAGCGAGACGATAGCATTGGAACTCGAACCTGAAACCTGCCGATCCTATGGTTTAAAGCTTTAACTATTATACCAAAGTCGGTACGATGCCAAATATTCCATGTACCAGGTGTAGAAATATGAAACCGGAATTTCCCTATAGACCGTGCTAGCCATCGGTTTAGGGACCGTAAGACCGCTTCCGCAGCGCCATCATCTCCCTCTAACAGCTGACGAAGATTTTCAACACACAAACCCAAGTTTCCCACACCGATATATTTTTCTATAGCCTCAAACATATCGAGTTTTGTGCCTACCAACTACGATTTGCGGACAGCATTGGTTTTCTGTTATCATTTGTAGGAAACTGCTGCAGAATCGCATCAAATGCTTGACGAAGCTTACGGTGAACATGCTCTTGGTAAAACACAGTGTTCCGAGTGGTTCAAAAAATTCAAAAGTGGTGATTTTGACGTGAGAAACGAAGAGCGTGGAAAACCACCGAAAAAGTTCGCAGACAACGAATTGCAAGCCTTATTGGATGAAGATGATACTCGAAGTCAACGAGACCTCGCGGATCAATTGAACGTGACGCAGAAAGCCGTCTCCATTCGTTTGAAAGCCATGGGAAAGATTCAGAAAGTGGGGAAATGGGCTTTGCATGAACTGAATAAACGACATCAAGAAAATCGAAAAACCACTGAAATGCTGCTCGACAGATACAACAAAAAAGTCATTTCTCCATTGGATCGTGACAGGTGATGAAAAATGGATATATTTTGAGAATCCTAAGGGTCGGAAATCATGGGTGAATCCAGGCGACCCATCGGCATCCACTGCAAGACCAAATCGCTTTGGACAGAAGACGATGCTCTGTGTTTGGTGGGATCGGACGGGTGTAATCTATTATGAGCTACTAAAACCTGGTGAAACCGTTAACACTGATCACTACCAACAGTAAATGATCGATTTAAATCGAGCATTGCGTGAAAAACGACCGAAATATGGAAAAAGGCAACAGAAAGTCATTTTGCTCCATGATAATGCTCCATCACACACAGCAAAACGGGTCGTACAGGGAAACGATCGAGGCGTTCAGTTGGGAAATACTAGCGCATGCGGCTTGTTCTCCAGACTTGGCTCCGTCCGATTATTATCTATTCGCATCAATGGGACACGCTCTCGCTAAACAACGCTTCAATTCGTATGAAAATGTACGAAAATGGCTCGACGACTGATTCGCTTCAAAACAAGAACTGTTTTTTTGTCGTGGCATTCATAAACTGCCGGAGAGGAAGGAAAAATGTATAAATAGCAATGAAGATTATTTTGAATAAAATATTTTTTATCATTTTCAAACAACAGACGTGTAGTTTTTACAAAAAAATCCCGGTTTCATACTTCTACACCTGGTAATGTGTACCATAAAACGGGGTTACTTTGACATTCAGGGTAACTATGATAGTTTTTGGGGCTACTTTGACAGAGCCCCAAAATACGGTTTAAATTTGTGTGCAGCGAGCCGGCGTGTCCTCCTGTGGCGTGCGGTGGGTGCGGGCAATAAACTTGAACAATAAATTGTTGTACAAAAGAACATTTAGGTTTTATAATATATATATTGAAGTATGTAAAAAAAAAAACATTTATCAAAAGATTACAAATCGGCGGCGCACGGTCGCTGTAGCACTACTACTTTTCATCCAATTCTCTCTGCAGCACGCATTAGAATTGGCGTAAATTTTATCCCGGAACTGAGAATAAAATATTTTCGTTAATGATATTAGTATTAGCAGTCAAGTACGGGGGTAAATTAAAAAAATAATTAAAAAAAGATAGAGACGCGTTTGAAAAACGTTCGTTTTTTTGACCGTAATTTTCATGTCATAAGTGATATATTTTTCACTATTTTCAATTAATCGAAAATAGGGCTCGTACTGGACTATTAAACCAACTTAAGAAGCTACCGTTAACAGTTCAAGTCAATTGGACGAAAATTGTTCGAGTTGTGCTGTGTGCCGATCTCAAAAATATATTCTGAGAAAACAATTTTTTTTTATTTCCGTGTAAACTTTTATTTAAAAAGATAAGTTAAATATATGCTAAATAACATACCATTTTTCCAAATCCCAAATAAATAATCCAGTAAAGAAAAAAAATGATAACAACGACTTTTTCCGGCCTGTCACAGTGGTGTCATCCCTCCATAAGGATGACAATTTGATTGTAAAAAATCGTAGTTTTTCATTTAATCCATGTATAGAGGGAAGTTCCCTCAGTGGCGGACACCTAAGGTTTTCGGACAATAAACACAATACTGCTTCGAGAAATGTACATTTAAAAAAAATAATTGCGTGAACAAAACTTAAAACCGAAGTGAATTAACAAACGTTCAACCCCTGCATAAACACACTTAAAAACTTTATTCAAAATTTGGTATTAAAAATTGCCGTTAGGGGGCGTACACAAATATCCAAATTTTTTACCCCCCCCCCTCATCCCTCACATAACAGGAGTGTAACGCCTGGCCTGAATAACTGTGTTTTTTTTCAAAGAAATAACTAATTATGAAAGGATGACGTTTATACTCATTTTGTGAAGTATATACTCATCTAGTTTTATACAAATTCTTATGAAAAAATCTTTACAATTAACTGTATGAAAGATAATCTCGAAGATATCTATATAAAAGGTTCTCTGTAAATAACAAGTCAACAATTTATCGATATCTATACAAATGTAAATATCGTTATGCGTAGCCTTTTTTTTATTCTGGTTTTTTTTTACAAAATGCCGACAGCCTGAACATTTTTTTTCGAGGCCCTTTTTTATTCAAGCAGTCATTAAAAATAGTAATTATCAACATTTAGAATGTCGGCTACGTACGACCTGAGCCACTGCGATTACAAAAAAGTAAAAAAAAATGAAATTCCGTTGATAAGTTTTTGAGTATTCGCTGGGACAGGGTCGAAAAAAGTAGTTTCAAGAAGAAAAAAAACGCGTTCCAAGTTTTCGTTCCGTTTTTCCTCATATAAAGTTATGTTTTTTCTAGAATATTGATACTTACATTAAAGTACCTCGTCGCGGGCGATATGACGGTTCTTCATCTTCATTACATTTCACAAAATAATACGAGCCTACACTCCATCTACTGTGAACGATGCCACACCTGTTACGTCATGACCCGCGTCATCGCACTCACCCCATAATTTCATTAAATCTGGACGATACGAGGAATATCGGGCGGGAAAACGAAACCCTTTCTGCGGTGACAAAGCCAGCATGCCAAGAATGACTACTACTATGAACAACCATGACTACTACTATGACGAAGAAGAGGCCACTACGATTCCTTTTATTATCACCAGCGCAATGACTACACACGTTACATCCCGCCCAAACCCACGACAAATTTTCCCTGGACCATCACGCTACTACGAAATCAACTTCTCGACTGACCGAACTACCCCGCGAAGTCCTGCCGCCCACGGCGCGTGCCCAAGCCTACAAGAGGTATCCGAATATTCTACATGAAAGCTGTCGGCGCCGAGAAGGCGCATTTTGCCGTTAAAAACCACAGCCACCACCGACTCCGTGGATCCAAGAATGGTACAACCAGGAATCCAAGCAATATCCGCCACGCGGACGGCAACGAGAGAGTCACCGCTGAGTCAGATCACCCCTTGGACGAGTTAAACCTGGAGGTGCCACCCAACCGACACAGGAACCACCCACAGCATCCAACCGAACTGAAGCGGAGACAGCCCTGACCTACTTCTTTTTACTATCTAACACGGAACATCCCTCAGGTGACACCCTTCGATTTTGTTGAAATTTGGATATGTTATGAAGCACCGAAAAGTAAGCGGTACGTATTTTTTATCGGCGGAAAAACGGTTTTAAGGGGGAAACCACCCCTCGAAAAAAGGCATCTCTGGGGGTAATATAGCAGTTTCACACACAAGGAGTCCACCGATTTTAATGAAACAATAACGGAAATTCTTCTAATCCGAAGCACAAAAAAATCCACTATCGTGACATTGCAAAAAAAAATTAAGGGGTGAACCACCCTAGAGATGCCTTTTTCGAGGGGTGGTTGCACCCCTTAAAATCGATTTTCCGCCGATAAAAAAATACGTATCGCTTAATTTTCGGTGCTTTATAACATATCCAAATTTCAGCCAAATCGAAGGGTGCGCCCTGAGGGATGTTCCTTGTAAAAATCGTAAAACCGGGAATTGAAGTAATATCCGCCACGCGCACAACAACGAGAGAGTCATCGCTGAATCAGACCACCTATTGGACGGGTTAAACGGAGAGGTGCCGCCCAGCCGATAAAGGAAACGCCCACAGCACAGCATCCAACCGAACTGAAGCAGAGGCACCCTTGGCCCACTTTTTTTTACTATCCAAAATACGTAAAACCGGGAATTCGAGCGATACCCGTCACGCTTACCGCGACGGGAATCACCCCTGACGATCCGGTCCGGGAGGTGCATCGAGTTACGGGCTTCCACTTAGCGTGCTTATAGTGTGGGTAGGTACCAACCAAACCCCAAAATTGTAGGTGCCAACTCGTTTTCGAGAAATCGCCGATTAAAGTTGGGAGCCTGCCTACGTACCGTAGAGTTTGTACATGAACACAACCAGGCGACCAGCCCAGCGGCAAAGGAGTAAGACTCCCGTCCGGATGTCGCTGGTTCGAGTCATGTCTATGCTATTTTTCTTCATTTTTTTTCTTTAAATTATTGTCGAAATTTATAACTTATCATTAAAAAATTGCAAGAAATAAATAAAAAAATACGCTCCTTTATTGATCAAAATTGATGAATTGAATGTTAATTTTTATTTCAAATCTTTACAATTTAAAATTTTTTTAAAATGAACAGGGAATTTAATGATTAAAATTTTTGTTTTGATTATTTGATCTTTTTTTCAACTTTTTGATATCTCTTTCGATGGGGCAGGGAATATTTTTAAAAATTACCAAGGAATATAGGAATTAAACATCTGTTTTATTAATTAAAAATTTCTTCAAGCAATGTTTTATTAATATTCACGAGTACACTCTGGCAGGTGATAATCATTATAAAAACGATAAAAACATTTATATTTTTTACATTTTTTACGTGTTTACATTTTTTTAATTTCTTGCATTTTTTTTATCATAAGTTATAAATAACAACAATTATTTAGTAAAAAAATGAAAAAAATAGCATAGGCGGGTCTCGAACCAGAGCCGTCCGGACGGGAGTTTTACACCTTTGCCGCTGGGCTGCTCGCCTCGTTGTGTTCATGTACAAACTCTACGGTACGTAAGCGGGGTCCCAACTTCAACCGGCAATTTCTCCAAAATGAAGCCGAGTTGGCACCTACAATTTTCGGGTTTGGTTGGTACCTCCTCACACTATAAGCAGGCGAAGTGGGAGTCCGTAACTCGATGCACCTCCGGGACCGTCTCCCCCCTCGTGAGTCATACGTACCAGGGATACGAAGGTCCTTCAAGATTACCGACACGTGGAAGATCCCGACTAGAAATTTTGCTACGGGCCGGAACAAGCATGGATCCGGCAGGCCGTATCCCGTACCGCGGCACTGATGAAGCTGCCGGATCAGGGCCGTAACAGGCGTGAAACGCTTTTTCGCGTCCGGCCCGGATCCGGATAACGGACACGGCCCTGATCGGTAGGCCTTTTCAGGTCCTGATCAGGCCGCCGTATCAATGCCTAAAATGATAAAAAAAACAAATGATGAATTTAAGGCGTTAGGCCACAGTAACGGGTATAAAATCTTGTGCGAATTTAACATTTTTTTTCGTATGAAAAAGTGATTCACTCATAAAATTAATTACACATCTATTTAGTATGAATATCAAGCTGTTAGAAAATATCTTTTTTTTCGATGTACAAAATGGCCGAGTACTAATATTTTCTTTTGTTGTCTTCTTTCCAATTGACGTGACAAATAACTTCAACAATTTTCACTCGATTTACTTCAAATTTAAACGTTACGTTCCTAATTTCATTTTGCAGAGGAGTACGTACGGAATTTCTGATTAATCGAAAACTTTTCATTTTATGAGCAGTTTTATACGAAATTTTTCACTGAAAGTTCATTTCTTAAGTTCAAATAGCTACAACTTTTTAATAAAACAATATTATTTTAATTCCGTACGTACTTCTCTAGGTATTCTAATGTAGATTGACGACAATTTTCGTTTTTTGTTCTAGGTAAAAAATTGTGTATGCTAAATGTCACGCCGCGGAGCACCTAAAAAAAAGATAACAACAGAAAATATTAGTAGTCGGCCATTTTGTACATCGGAAAAATAAAATTCTAACATCTTGATATTCATACTAAATAGATGTGTAATTAATTTTATGAGTGAATCACTTTTTCATACGAAAAAATTTGTTCAATTCGCACATGACTTTATACCCCTTACTGTGACCTAACCCCTTAAAAAATCATATAGTCATTTAGTTTTTCCATGGATTCTTGCATTTGTGATGAATGGGACCTTGAACATGTTTAGCCTAGTCGAAATTTTTTTGTCGCCGCGGGATTCGAACGTATGCCTTCTACAATAATTCTGGACGTGAACGCGCTACCTACTTATTGTTAGCCACCCTTACACTTGTATCAATCGTCTTTGTTTCGCTCTTCACTTATGTCATTCTGACAAACGTTAATAATTTTAATAACGATGAAAGATCATGTTATTTTGATTTTTTACATGAAATTGACTTCACTACCTGTTCTCAAATTTCTGACAAGCTGTGCATATTGAGGTAAAAGAATTTTAACGACAATGAATTCGTTTACATTTTTATTACTATCTTATTTAGTAATTATAGTATTAAGTTCTTTGGTACCTTCTGATATTTTATATAATCCGTTATTATAAATAGTATATGGTATTATAATGGTTCTGGTACTATAATTATTCCAACGGCTCTTCCATTATCCGCGCTCTCGATTGACGCGCTCCGTCCCAGTCCTTGGCAGCATTAAATATTTTGCCCAGCAGTTTTTTAACGTCCTTACGATATATCGCTTGACCGTTCGTCGAATATTTTTTTCTCAAGATTGCTAAATTGGGATCACATAAAGTAAAGGTTGTAATTCATTACGTAGGCAGTGGCATATGTATATATCTCTAAAATTAAAAAAATGTACACACCTAGAAATTCTTCGAAAAACTGAGTTTGCCTATTACATCGCGGGTCAAAAATATTTTCAGCACGTTGCGGACAGAGTTGACGAGAGGCGCGCCTGCGTCGACGTTTTGACATATAAAACTTTTCTGAAAAAAAATTCAAGATCAAGCTTATACCACCAAAGAATTGAGTAGCCATTATGAATTCTTACAATTTTTTCATTGCGATTCTCGTCGTTTTTCAGAATGGTGTCGAAATCTTCAAATTCTGCTGCTCCTTTAAACGGCAGACTGAACCCGTGATCGTGTTGGCTCGACAGATCAGGCTCCTGAATGTAGTGTGTTTTTAAAGCGTTGACGTCAGCTCGCAAGGAACAAATTTCCTTTGATAATTCTCTCACGTGTTTCTCTATGGGCATCAGACATTCTTTGATCGTCGTCTTTATTTCAGTAGTGATATCTGGAACATTCAGATGATTATTATGATATATTTTTCCATGTGACATAAGCATAAAATAATATATTTTTATTAATCAACCTTTGTACACACCAGACATGAGTTTTTCATATTGCAATGGGGGACTTTCAGAATAGACGATATTCATCGCCTGATTGTCAACTACTGGGCACGCTACTTCCACTTGTTTTAACGTATTTCTCTGAGTTTCTATGTATAAATGCATAAAAATAGTAAAAAATAGTGAATCCAATAACCATTTTCATACAGCAGAACGGTAGAAATGATTATAAATATATTATTCACAGCCTCACCGATAGGAATTGTAGGCACATTCCATTCTTCAGACGAAGCAGTCGATGAGACTTGTCCGTTCTGAATTGTTTCCATTGCTTTAGCCGCTCTCTGTTCTGCTGTCATTTCTTCATCGCTGGTGAACACCAAAACCTTGTCGTTGAGGATTTTCAGCTTGCGACTTGCTTCTCGATAATTTTCTATACAAAAGGTAAAATAGTGTAACTTGCGTAAGGAAATTCCACTCATATTTATAGCAAACTACAGACAAATTTAAAACACCTTACTTGCTTGTCCTCTCAGCTTTATCGGGAAAGTTGGCCAATCCCCCGGAGCTGGCATGGCATATCGTACCAGTGAATGAAGGGTTTGCTCTCTTCATTATATGGTGGCGGCCTGAATACCGTGACCAAACTTTCAATGTCTGCGTCAAACGATATCCAGTCCGATGGAACAATATCCATAGTTTTTTGCGATGCCGTGTTCTCCTCGATAAATTCGACGACTTGATATTTTGGCTCACTCATCTATAGCGGATAAAGCATGACATGAGGATATATAGCCGGAAACAAATACATTTTCTCATTATATAGGTGAATAACGAATGTGATTCTTACAGTTTACACTGACGATTACACTGACACCGTCGCTCACTATTTATCTGGAAGAAAATATCAAACACCAACATTTATAGGTTAGGAACAGAGTGTCGTGGTTTCTCGATGTTTTCGAGGATCTTTTCACAGATCTCCGAAGTTACTTTAAAATGGACCGAGGTTATTGTTGTTTTTTTAAAATGAATTTATTTATTTGTAAACAATTAGTGTAGATTTGGTACCTGTAGGCAGAGTGAAGACAACTTGAATGTTCGTCGATGGCTTCGACGGCGACTCGAAAGACTAACCTCAAAATTGTCGCAGAATGTTCTCGATTCACGAACCTCGCGAACGCTCGCGCATGTGCAGTAGCTTCTATCAAAATCGTGTCATTACCAGGAAGATAAAAATGTTCGAAAAAAAGTATTATGATATCAGTGCACACGTTATCATTTATTGATTAGTATGTTATTGTCACGGCGATTTAATAATTATGGAGAATAGGCGATACATAAGTTTTGACCGAATCTCCTTCGTCAATTTCGAAATCACTCATTTTTGCTACAATCATGTCTAGCTCGACGGTTTTTTCGTGGTCACGCTCTTTTATTTTCCAAATATTGAAAATTTTTGACTCGCAGGGGTACTTGAAAATTGATTTATCAGGACGCATTGTTTGCCCACAAATTTTTACATTTTGGGGACTAACATCTGAAACGATAAATATTTTATGAATTCTCATGATCGTTTGATCTTTTAATAAAACGGTATTGTTTGGTTTTGAATTCGATAGCACCATTTGCTTATATCTTAATTGTTTTATTATTCGCACCCCTCCCATCTGGTTTGATTGCTCCTTCAAGATTGATATATTCGGTGGAATTGTTATGCACTTTTGAATGTGTACCATTTCGGTATATCGTCTACAAATTTGAGCCAACGGTTTTCTCCCATTTCGCAGAAGTTTTTTCATCAAGCCGAGGGCGTTTTCAAAAGGGAATGCGGTCAGGTAGCTCAGCGAACATGACATTGCTTTTACATCATCTGCCAAATGAATTAGGCTATGCACATTTAATACTTGGCTTTCAGTTCCATATAATTGGTCTGCTAATTCTACAAACTTTCGCAAATAATGTGCAGCATGATCGGCATATTTCAAGCAAAATTCTTCTGAGCATAGAATGCGACAGCCAACATGGAATAACATGAAGTGATTATACATTTTTTCGGAAAGGACATCTTTGAGAAGAATCGGTGAAGAATACAGTAAGAAAAACCTGTATTCTGTTGCTTTCCATTTAGAAATATTATCCGACGTTCTTGTTGTTCGCTGGAAGTCTACTGGCACTTGTCGCTGCAATTGTAGTAACAAGGCTGATAATCTGCGCTTCTGGCCATGGCTGAATTTGACTTGCCGGGGCCCGTCTATCCAGTAATCATTTAAAAGTTTTTTCATCACACCCAAGCAGCACAAGTGCATGAAATCGAGTGAGAACTGGCGAATCATATCTAATTCAGGTATGCAAGTCAACGGAGATATGCCATTGTGGTGTTCAGGCTGCTGTTGCAGGCGGAAACTTGCATTATCTCTGGCCGGAAAGTCTTGTTCGATGAACACTGTTCGGTTAGCGTGACGCTGACCTGGAATGGTACAGCGCTCACAAGCATAGAAACCTGCATGTCCTTTGATCGATTTAATTAAAGACCGAGCCGGTCTGTCACATACAAAGTTTTTTATGAAGACATCGAATACTGTGCCCTTCACTTCCACTCCACTATTAAGTAATTCTATCAGTTCTTCTGCAAACTGTCTGAAGTAATCACGCATGTTTGGTGGTTTTGACTCTCCTTCATAGATGGCTATAGCAAACACTGGATATACACTCGGAGTTACAAAGATTTTGCATAATATAGGCCAAAACTGCTTGCGACTTGATTTGAACAGTGGCATCCCATCGATATTAAATTACAGGTATACAGCTTTATCTTGGTGTAACATTGGATTGACCAAGCGCTGCAAACTTGGTTTGATGCCGAAGTATGCAAAGCGCCCTTCGAATTCACCAACATCGTTCTGTATTTCCGTGACGCACTGCGAACTTGAAGTTCTTAGAAAAACCTTTGATGACTTCGGTAAATCAGGTAACAATTTATTTCGCAGGATTTTCAGCAATGCATCCAAGGTATTGTGTGGTATCTGGCATTGCACAGCCCACTGACGAAGTTCTTCAGTTTCATCGAAGTTATCTTCTTTGGTACTCGAAGCATCACTTGAGCTCGCGGTTTCGTTGACGTTGTTTTCTTCATTACTTAGAGAATCACTTGGGCTGTCGTCGTCTCGGGCAGCATTATCACTTGTCTCGGCAGCTTCAAGATTAGTTGTACCAGGTGCAACTTGATCAACTCCAAAATCTTCGTCTGTACTGCTCGTGTGATTTGCGCGCAAGTCATTGTCGCTAAAAGTAGTCTGCGATTCTCCGCTTGGCCCTGGAAAAAACCATTACAAAAATAATACGTAGTATTCAATAATAATCGACATTGTTACTTCTGAAAGTCAGGAATCTATAAATAAACATGCATACATACCTGGTAAATGTGAAGTGGTTGCGTCTGTCGGACGTTGTTTTTTCCTCTCCACTTGCACAGCACGCCACTTTCGTACCCGTAGGCGTCTCATTAATTTTTTCCGATACTCTTTCGGATTCATTTTTCCCTCTTTTTTCTCTCAATAAGTGGATAGATTCATTCACGTGTGTATACTGCCAAGTCACATAACCTCAATGCATGGGCAGATTAAGCTGCTGTACTGAATACCGTTGCACAGCATACTGATCCGGGCGGGATCCGGCACGGATACGGCGTGCCGTACCATGGCGCCACCTGGCGCCATTTGCCGGCCACGCAGGACATGTCAAGGGACGCCGGATTCGTGCTGAATCCCGCCCGGATCAGGCGTGTCCTACTACGGCATTCCGGATTGCAGCCTGATAGGGGTCTGGTCAGTCTTCAAGCAGCCGGATCAAAATTTCCAGTCGGGATCTTTCGAGAGAAGACCGCCCCCAAAAAACGGGGAATAAAAGGAAGGACCGGGAACACAGCAGCGTTCGTCGTCACAGTCGCAGCCTTAAGGCTAAAGGTGCTATCGCCTAAGTTAGCCAGTCGAAATTCAACAAAGTCCACTGTACGTATTGTCCAGTCGCGTTTCATCTCCCAATATCGGTCAAAGACTCTCCTCAAAAGAAGTGTACGCCCATCGCGAAGTGTACAATTTCCAAATCTTAACGCTTGCACCACCACCGTATTTTTTAACCTCAAGACTCTGCAACACCTATTCAACTATCGAATACAGCCTAAATCTAAGCTACAACCGCTGTAATCAGTTGTCGTCAAGAGATCTATATTCCCAGCTTGAACATTGCAATCATTTCAACTATTTAATCTTGTGTAAATGTTGTAACTATTAAATCTCGTGTAACCATTGTGCGAACACTATAAACCGTTCGACATACATGTTAATATTATCACTATTTAATCCTCACGTAATCGTTGTGTGAACATTATAACCATCAAGATATTGTAACAACCATAATCCAAATCTCAAAACGATACCTCCGATAAACGAAATTATAACCACGATTATTAGATGCCCATTGGAACAAAAGGATGATACGGCGAATTATCCACGAATAAATGGAGTAAGCAAAGCATGTATGCGTAACTCTCGTATTATTCGATCTTCCTCAAGACCAACGCATTATCGATGCGATAATGCGTTGGTCTCCCTAAAATAAGATTCGATAAGTTCACAGGGACGCAACACACTGTAATAGGGACTGAGGGCACTAAGCTCTACCTGTTCTCACTAAAGTGGTTGTAACTCCGTCAATTCTCGGACTTCTGAGTAAAAATGTTGCCAACATATTTTTCAATATATTTATTTTCAAGAATTGTAAAAAACAAAGAAATTTTTTTTTCATACTTTGCTTGAGGGAAACTGAAAAGCTACTGTGCAAGTACTTGCACGGTGACTTCCCCCATTAATTAACATTTCATATGGACAGCCGTCAACATTCCGTCATAAAATTGCGCGCGAGTTTTAAATTAAAAAATTTAAACATGCATAAATTTTGCTATTTCTGGCAGTTCTAAAATCGTTACGAACGTAAACCTGGATCCCGCCTCCCCCACGTACGCAGACCGTAATGCCCGGCCAGCCCCGCCCCCCCCCCCCAAATTGTGTTACGTAATTTGCGTACGGCCCCTTACCGCAATTAGTACCTAGTACCGGACGCACTTAACAACGAGCCCCCAGCGCCGCATATCTTCAGAACATTGTGCATCAATCGCATATGTAAGTTTCCGAACATTTAGGGAGGTCTGCATATTTTTCATAAACCCATTTACGGCAGCTGGCGCACTGTATCCAGACTTCTTCGTGGTTCTCCAGGCACACTACGCAAGTAGTTTTTATATTCGATATTCGAGTGAATGGTTACTTTTTCTTTGCTTTAGCTCCACTTTTTCCTTTGGCGTTTACGCCTTTGGTATTTCCCTATTCTCGTCTATCGCTGTTTTCAACTTCTTTCCAATTCCTTTCTGTTTGTCCTTAAAGTTCTTTTCATTCTCTTTTTTTTCGTCAACAATTTTGTATGGCGATGAAGTCCGAATTTCACTTCTTTCGATTTTTCTCTTCCTAGCACCTGATTGTTTTTTTGCAGCATCTAGCAATGGCGACACATTATGGAGAATCTGTACAACACTTGGAACAAATTTAGTTAATATAGCTTATATTAACTTAGGGATAGTTTAATATCGATGTTTGGTCACGTAGAGTTCTTTCGGAACGTTATAGCGCAGCAAAGCTTCTCTCACGTTCAGTTAGAACATTTTTTGGTCCCGTTGTCCTTTCTTTTTCTTCTCTTCCATTTTGATTTCGCTGCGTTCTTTTATCCAGTATAATAACGCACAACAGTTATAATCAAAAGTACGAATGCTAATGAGAAAAAACAGCATGTTTACTGTTTGGCGTTAAGGGACCACTTTGTGTACGGTACCACGGGACAGAGAATCCCTAAAATTGCGCATTTTATACCAAAACACCTTAGGAAACCAAGAAAATCTTTCACAAACTTCGAACATTTATAGAACACGACGTATAATATCCATTGACATAAACACTTGACAAAAACTTAGCAGTAACACTCACCTCGATCTTACCCGATGAGGTGTATTCCCGCCAAATGCAACAATCGACCGCTCCCACTCTGCCCTCGCGCGTCACTGGTAACCCTCGTTCTCCGATTGTATATCGATACGCTCTCCCGCGCCCCTTTCATGGGACTTTTACGCGAACGCGGTACCAAATTGCCGTGATAGCACGAGTGTCCGGTACTAGGTGCCGTCCGGCGTTACGGGACTTCCCCCGAATGCATAAGCTATTACATTTTTTATCAAAATGATGTTAAAGTAACCCTTAATATTTGGCTCAAGTTGCATTTCAATGCCCTGTCAAAGAAACCTCACACTCGGTGTTACGTTGACAATTTTCAATATATATCTAAAATTGTGGAGGGGGGGGGGCGTGGGGCTTGACTTTCTTACACATTTCATAGCCAAAGGACACATTGTTCTATTGGAGCGAAAAAGTTGGAATTTAGGATGTTAAAAAAACGTTACCAACAAAAACTCTCAAAACCTGTTCATAGTAGTCCCGCCTTACGGTAATGGATGTGTGCCAAAGAAGAAAATTCCCTTTTATAGATGATAGATTTTTATATGATTCAAACGACGTAGATTTGAAGTATCGCGCGGTCTAGGGGTCCATCACTGACCTGAACCATACCTCACAGGATCGTGATTTTGATTACTACTGCCATAACAAATGGAGGGTAACAAGGGGTTTTCTGAGAAAGTTGGAGAATGTCGCTTCTTTGAAATATAATCTTTCTTCTGTGATCTATTCTTTGAAATATAAAAAATATATATGGGTCATTCCATGTCAAATCGACAAATTTTTTACCTGACCCCCTTTGATTTCGCTGAAAATTTTCTATCTTTTTCTACCCCCCGAAAGTTATTTTTCAGAATTTTTTCAAATTTTTTTTCCCGACTCAAAAAAAGTTATGAATTTTTGAAAAAAACCGCTCTTTTATTTTTAAATTGCCAGAACTTTTTCAAAAATTGACCGTTTGGGAACTTTTTTTTTTCAAAATTTTTGTTTTTAAATGTCGTTTTCGAAAAAAAATATGAAAAAATTTTCAGAATCCCAGATATATGAAATATTTTAGTTTTTTTGAAAAAACCGTAATTTTCTCAAAGTCCGACCGTTTTTTTTTTTTTTGTTTGCTCTAAAAATACTTCAACTAATTCTGCAATGATCCCCGTTATTCAAAAGATGTGACGACAATCGCTTCTAATTTTTTTTCTTGATTATAAAAAAATTTTTGTTGAATTTTTGCTGATTTTATATAACTTTGTTATGAAATTTTTTTTATTTCCTCGTGAAACCTCAAAAGTTGAAAAACAAAATTTTATTGGAGAATTTCAAGTGATTATCGTCCAAGAAATTGTTATTTTTTTCAAAAAAGTAAAAAAAAGGACTTTTCATACTCTTAAATAAATTCACCGTCTCTTAACATCTTTAAATAAATTAAAAACATTTTTTTGTATGTGTTCAAATTATATTATCTTTTATTTAACATAATACTTGATTCTAAATTTCAACATCACACCTATTTTTATTATCTCTTTTTACTGGAAGATTCCCTTCTTTTCTTCATCGTACTGTGATTTTAATATTTTTCTGAAGAAGAAAACATCTTAACTTGCACCATACAATCTTCCAATGGTGAAATTTTATGGATTTTTTGTGTCGCTGGTATTGTTTTTGCAATTGTGAACCGATCTTCTAATTTTTCTTAATTAAATGGATTGCAACATCGATCAAAAAACTTCGGCATTGTAATCACTCGTTAACAAAATATAAATTAACAGCACTTTATGATAAATAATAGGTACTTTATTTAGCAATAGTAAGTCTACGTGACACGATGAACACAACGACAATGTAATTATTCTGAAAACATAACCTCCATATTATTTAAATGAAATGTAGATGATGTCTTTTTTACCGACAATCGATAGCTCTTAAATTATCACATTGTATCAACTGGAGGTAACTTTTAAACCCATTGTATTTTTGAAGTTGTCATATTTCAGTACCAAAAAAAAACGTCCATAAGAGTAAAAAAATAACGTCAATGAGAGAAAAAAATTATTTTTTTTTTTAAAATAACAATTTCTTGGACGATAATCACTTGAAATTCTCCAATAAAATTTTATTTTTCAACTTTTGAGGTTTCACGAGGAAATAAAAAAAAATTCATAACAAAGTTATATAAAATCAGCAAAAATTCAACAAAAATTTTTTTATAATCAAGAAAAAAAATTAGAAGCGATTGTCGTCACATCTTTTGATTAACGGGGATCATTGCAGAATTAGTTGAAGTATTTTCAGAGCAAAAAAAAAAAAAACGGTCGGACTTTGAGAAAATTACGGTTTTTTCAAAAAAACTAAAATATTTCATATATCTAGGATTCTGAACATTTTTTCATATTTTTTTTCGAAAACTACATTTAAAAACAAAAATTTTGAAAAAAAAAAGTTCCCAAACGGTCAATTTTTGAAAAAGTTCTGGCAATTTAAAAATAAAAGAGC
This sequence comes from Ophion costatus, assembly GCA_951751655.1. Classification (NCBI taxonomy): domain Eukaryota; kingdom Metazoa; phylum Arthropoda; class Insecta; order Hymenoptera; family Ichneumonidae; genus Ophion; species Ophion costatus. Next base: position 12,996,513 of record OX632358.1, on the reverse strand, counting down.
GGTTTTTTTCAAAAATTCATAACTTTTTTTGAGTCGGGAAAAAAAATTTGAAAAAATTCTGAAAAATAACTTTCGGGGGGTAGAAAAAGATAGAAAATTTTCAGCGAAATCAAAGGGGGTCAGGTAAAAAATTTGTCGATTTGACATGGAATGACCCATATACGTGTATAGTTTCAAATTTATATTGGTCAGGGAAATGTGTTTTAAGACGGAATGACACTTCATCGCGGTCGGTATGGTAGAACAATTAGATACCCAAAAATTTCTGAAATGGCTCTTCAGATCCCGTCGAAACTTTTCCAAACGACATCAAATAAATAGACGAACAGCTGTCTGCCCCTCAAATTTTCTGAATTTGAGAGAGAAAAACGTAAATCAGCTGATGATAAGCCAATCTACGTTTTTTTTCTCAAATTTAGAAAATTTGAGGGGCAGACAGCTGTTCGTCTATCTATTTGACGTCGTTTGGCAAAATTTCGATGGGGTCTGAAGAGCCGTTTCAGAGATTGTTGGGTATCTATAATTGTTCTACCACACCGACCGCGATGAGGTGTCATTCCGTCTTAAAATATTCAAACTCGTAGAAACCTGGGAAATGACATACCTAACGAAATCAAGATAATTGTATGATAAATAACTTTTTTAATTTTGCTTACTTTCGTAACCTTACGAATTCGGATTCTTTTGTTATTGTATTAAACGAATAATAAATCACCCATAAAAATAATACCTAAACAAACCCATATCCAAACCCAAAAACTCCCGAGTAGAAATCCTGCTCCGGCTTCGAAAACGACCTGATCAGTCATCCTGGTGTTTTTTTCATGCCTTGATCGGGATTTTTTATCAAGCCCTGATCATTTTTGTAACACTTTCCCTGATTAGGTCTGATCAAGGTAAAAAATCAAGACCTAATCAGGATGAAAAGTGAAGACCTGACATGCAGTACGAAGAGAGAAGTTCGCTGTTGCTTCGAAAATCACCATCTCGTCACATTCTTCATTGCACTGTCAAAAAAATACTTGATTTCTAATATTCTATTAAATATTTAATATTTAATAGAATATTTCATAAATATAAAAGAAATTGAAATACGTCATTTAGAGTTCTACCACAATGATATTGCATAAAAATCCGCCGTTCCCTGGATTTCTGATTGGATTTTTTCAGAAAAACATTCTGCATCTCCATGGAATCGAACGCGTATATATATATATATATACTTCTTCTCTCTCTCTCCACCCTTATCTGCCCCCTGCCCTTTGATATGCGTATTGCAATCAAGATGGACTATTAATTCAATCAACCAGAAAAATGTTTGTCTCTACAAAAACTTTTTTTCTTCAATTTCAATTTAAGAAAATTAGGTACATACATTTAGTGGATGTAACTAAATTGTTTTTTGAACAGAGGAAACCGAATCACGTATTTATTCGGAATAAATAAAATAATAGGAACAAAAAAAATATATGCATAGAGGGGCCAACATGTGTCGACGTTTTGAAGACGCGCTAATATATAGTTCGTCTGGTGTTTGATAAGGGGTTAGGCGTGTAAAAGGCGCCAGGCTGTATATAGGCCGAGTTAAATGATCATTGCTTGAACCTAGTCAGATCAGGTGAATTGAATCAAACCGTAAGTCCAGATGCCTGACCATCGCCTGAAAGTAGACTGATTAGGCGAATTTATGCAAGCCGTAAGTCCCCTTACTTGACCATCGCCGGAAGCTAGCTGGATCAGGCAACTGGAGGAAACAGTATTTCCAGTTGCCTGACTATCACCTGACACCAAACGGATCAGGCACACTGAGGCATACCATGAGTAAGGCCTTCGTATTTCAACCCCTCGACTATCAGTGACACACATATGGGCAGAAAAAATCGTGCTACTTTTGTGTCATGACACATACATATGTGGGCAATTGGAAAGGAACATGTTTTTACCAAATTGATTTGATTGTAATTTGGTAAATCTTCGTTTTTAAGGTCGCTGAATCCGAATCGGAAATTGGATTTCGAAAATACGAAATAGCATATGCAAATTCTAAAAATAGTTTGATTCCGAGAAAATTAAGTATGTAATCGTTTTTGAGGTCGCTGAATCCGAAATTGAAAACGATTTTCTAAAATTCACAATGGCGGATCCAATGTGGCAGGAGAAGATGAATCATGGCCTAGCTGCTAAGCAGTGTGTGCGAGTACAGTGCTGTTGGAGTTTGGGGGGGGGCGGCAGTGAGGTGAATGAGTGTGAAGGTATCAACTGTGCACGAATCTCGAGAAAACTTAAAAATTTAAGGGATATGCATTATAAATAAAATAAACCAAAAAACGACTTTTGGTTTATTTTATTTTCTTATTGTGTAGAGTCTTAACGTTGATTTGGTTCAAACATTTTATAAAAATTCCAATAATTGACCGAGTTATGGCGATTTTAGTAGAGCAGGTCAGAAAGTCCCGTTGCGCGGTGCATTGTATGGTTTCTAAGGGCATTGATATGACTTTGTCCAACCAGGGTATTTTATTGTTACACGGTGCAGGAATCGCCGATTGAAGGTAGGAAAAACAACTGTGATTTGATCTCAAACAAGTGGTCCATACACCAAGGCACTTCCTTACGATAACATTTTTCGAATAACTATTGGGTCGAAAGAGTGCATTTTATAGATGGAAATTTTAAATAAAATATGTTTAATTTTTTACTAGCTCCACTAGTGTTGGAGGTATAAGCGATGAAAATTAACCGCATCACCCCTCACTCATCGTTTTGTTCCTTTCACTCATCGTTCCGTCTATCCCATGAAAATGTTCCTCGTTCATATCTCCATTACTAATACAGCTAACAAAAAAAATGAAAGAGACATTTTTCATTGTCAATTAAAAAAGCACTACAAAATGCACTTTTTCGCCACAATCGTCATTATAACAATTAAATTGTTTATGACCTAAACATTTATACGAAAATTGTATACGGAAAAAGTGGATTTAGTACGTTTTCGGCGCTTGCGGTTATCTTGAAAGTATACTTTGCAACTTGGCGTACGTCATATCTCAAAACCTAATCGTCCGATTTACTTCAAATTTGGATTGGACATAATTTATAACATATTCAATCGACTGAACGGATGACTTTTTCATATGTTCCTCCGTTTATTGATAATAAACGTTTGAAGTCGTTAGTTTTGGTCGAAATTCGACCTTTTCTTTAATAATCGCTTGAAGATGTTTGTGTTTTCCTGACATCACACTTTCGCCATCGTATGACTACGCAAGTATGGGAACATTTTCTAAACCACATTTTGTGAAAAAATAAAAAATCCTCACAGCCAAACTATTTGCATCTCTACTAGTAGAGCAATCAATAATTCCTATGAACGACTCCTCAACATTAAACCCCGTCCCAAATCTCATAACGATCGACAATTTTCCTTCTTTGAAACATCTCGCTTCATACATCATTATTTAAAAAAAAACCGCATTGTTTTATTTCCCTCACAATGCCTTCTATAGTGATCTGATTCATTATATTGATTAAGTCATTCTGTATACCAGCACTGCAAAAAGTTACGTGTTTTTCTAAATTGTTTGAAAATGTTCCATTGTATTTAGCGAACAGTTGAATGATTTCTAAAAACTTAACTGTAATTGTTTATTCAACATGTTCGAATTGGCATCTTAAAGCCTATCCTTGGCGTACCAGATACAGCATAACATCTATTATTTTCAACAAGTTTTCTTTGCTTGGCTCAACTTCGTTCTCATGTTGGGAGACAACTTTTCCATGGACATTTGTCACAATACAAATATGTATAATGTATAAAATAAACGATACAAATATGTATAATGCATCTCTCCACTCGGATTATAAACCGCAGATGGCACGGGTTTTTGGAGAGCCTCTGACAACTTTGTCCAGTTGCTATATCCGGTGGTTGTAAACTTTACACACGAAGCAATATACTTTATCCTCATTAGCGCTATATTTTAACCCATTATATTTCTCATTATGTTGTGTGGTAAACACGTGTAATTTTTCTCCGAATTTCGTACGGGCAAAGTTAATACGAGGCTGACATGGTCCAGTTTGAAACGTACCTATAGCATTTATGATCTTCAACTGCAGATTTTGTTTTTTTTAAATTTTTTCTGATGCGATCAAATGTCCGCTCCTCGATGTAGGGGAAGTCAGGGCAAGATGATAACGCTAAGGTCATGTACAAATAAAACAATAAATATATTAGTCAGTCAACTTTAATTATTTATTTAACTAATCAACATTTATTAATGCTTTAAGGGTTAAGCATAACCATGAAGTTAAAAAAAAACAGATCGATTTTCAATATTTTTTTTCGTCTCAGGTATTGAGATGATAACGTCGATCTTTCATGCACAGATAGTACATATATGTGCGAATATCGGTATTGCGCCGGACTTACCAATACGGCCCAGAATTGTGCAAGTCCTGGCGACTGACTCTCAGTTAGCGGTACTGCCCCAGTATTGGAAACCGAACGCATCGGTACCGTCCCAGTCTTGGTTACCGAGTCTTGGGTAAAGTACTACCCCAGTATTGGTAAACAATTTTATCAGTACGGTGCCAATCCTGGTAACCAATGTTGGTTGAGTCTTGGCTGGATGTACTGCCTCAGCAGTGGCAACTGAAATTACCAGTACCGTGCCAGTGTCGATTACCAATTGTTGGGTTAAGTACTGTCCCAGTATTGGTAAACAATTTTATTAGTACCGTGCCATTCTTGGTAACCAAAGTTGGTTGAGTTTCAGCTAGAAGTACTGCCCCAGCATTGGCAACAGTACCACGCCAGTCTTGATTACCAAGCCTTGGGTCAAGTACTACCCCAGTATGGGCAAACAATTTTATTAGTACAGTAACAGTCTTGGTAACCAAGGTTGGTTGAGTCTCGGCTAGACGTACTTCCCCAGTATTGGCAATACTACCATACCAGTCTTGGTTACCAAGTTTTGGGTTAAGTACTGCCCCAGCAATGGTAAACAATTTCATCAGTACAGTGCCAGCCTTGGTAACCAAGGTTGGTTGAGTTTCGGCTGGAAGTACTGCCCCAAAATTGGCAACAGTACCACGCCAACCTTGGTATATATTCGCCGTAGGCCCCTGTTTTGCTGTTTTTTTAGGTTGAAGCAGAAAAGCAAACTTTGACATTTTCGAGGTTAGAAAAAATGTCGCTGTGTTGCGATATTTGTTTATATTACGACTGGGTATTCTTAACAGATGTCGAAGCTATAAAGACACCCAATTTCAGACCTGTATGCCGACTACATGTGTCGCTAGCGCTATCCATGTGTGAAACCCGGGAACTTAGTTGTGCACCTACTAGTCTCGACAAGCCATCGTTTTTTTTATTGCAAATATATACAAACAACGTAATCATTGTTATTTAATCTCAGGGCTGTAGCCTCCGCACGGCTCGGTCACGAACATGATTCTGGCAAGTGGATTCATCTTA
>OX632358.1:12921317-12990834 GCA_951751655.1 Ophion costatus | reverse complement strand
GGAAAAATGTCCTGGGACATTTTTCCGATTTTCTGTTTTATCGTTTTACTGCTGCCATATTTATCATTCTACTTGAAAAAACTCCATTCCGACCTCCGATTATAAAAGACCTCACTCGTAGGTACTGCGAAACAAGTCTTATTTAAAAATCAATTAAAAAATTGGTAGAAGTGCTATAGAATAGCACCCTTACTGTTTTGACTGATAAACTCCAGTTTCGTTCACCGTCTTCCCTGGCGGTGTATTAAATGCATGGATTAAAATGAAGGTGTATACGAAATTTCAGATTGAAATTCGGTTTCCGCTTTTCGAAAGTTTACTCCGATCTAAATCTACCCAAAACTTTTAGTGAAATTCTGCGAAAAGCGCGGTTAAGCGAATTTTTTTTTCACCTGAATGTTTTTTACGGCAGTATATCCTTGGATAACCATGCAGGCCAGAAACAATTTTAAAACACGCCGTAAAGATAAACCATTTATAGCAAAAAAATTAAGTGGAATTGATATAAAAAAAATCATGTTTTCATTTGGGGACTGTAAGCACTTCCTATTAATGCATACAGCGCAATAGAAATGTGCGGCACGTATTTCCACCGTTTAACCATGTGCGAGGTTTAATTTTCAAATGTTACTAATTACACATAATATCCACGCTTCTCAGAACGTTCTCCATCAGCGAAATCAGCGTGAGCTTCTAGACCCGTGTGGAAGAACGAGCTACATATCCTACCTTTAATAAACGGTAGAAACGCCGTTGGGTCGAAGTCGGGAAAATATGTAACAATAATCTGCTACTCTCGATACCCATGAGAATGTGTAGTAGGTTAATCCAGTAACACATAGGCAATTTACACGTGTGTATCACAGAATTTAATATAAATAGATTTCTGTATCATATCGTAATGTATTTATATCAGTATATTATTTCGATAATACACTATAGTCATCACATCCTTACGATCCATTATGTACAATTTTTTGGGTCTGGAAATTGACAATATTATATACACATATACGGTGAAGATTATGGCAGCCTCCACACCGATCTGGTGGAGATCCGGCACCGATCTGACGTGCCTTACTGCGGTGTGCCGGACCACAGCCCGATAGCAGCTTGATCAGTGTTCAGGCTGCCAGATCAAAATTTCTAGGCAGGGTGTTTTGGCAGTGGGTTAGTCAATTTTTCACGTAACTAAAAATTTGTCTATCTATTTAAATGGTCGCTTATATATGTAAATAATAAATTGTAGTTAATGGGAATTTCTTAGTTCATTGCTTGTTTGGGGGACATTCGTACAGCACAAATGTACACGATGCATGTTTTTTTTTAAATAATTGTTTATTCCACCATAAATATGAGTATTTCGGAACCATCCCGAGAAGAAATTGTGCTAGCCTGAGTTACGACCTAGTAACTGGCTCGCCCAATGGAGCTCATACGAACTGCCCAATGATTTGCTCGCTATGAGCTAGTAATATTCTGAATGCTTTGTTATCTAGCCCTTGTCTAGTAACTGCCCAGCCGAGCTTGATTATAAATGACCAAGTGAGGTTATGTGATTACGTGTATTTCTATCGAGCGAATGACTCATGTCTGGCTAGCCACCTTGAGTTTCAGATGGCCTTGCAAAATAAATAAATTCTCAAGTGGGCACGTTGCCATCACCTAACCAACACTAGCTAAGGGACTCTTCATTTCTTACGTAAGACGATTTGGGAGGGGGTCTGAACAAGCCTTATTTTTTCTTACATGGGGGTGGGAGAGGGTCTAGATAGCTCTTACGCAAGTAACTTAAAAGTGAGTTGAAGTAATAATTCCAAAACGCACGCGGTCCCGCACTACCGCGCCTCGCAGCGACGGTGTGTCGTATCCAATGCAACACGCCAGACAATGAATTAATTGAAGAAATGACAAATGCACTAGATGATGATCCATAATGGTGTTCAATGCATGTGCAGGAGTCAAAGTACTTTTTACAAATTGTGAAATGCACTGATCAGGCATGCTGTGCTTAATTGAGAAGTGACATTCGTAGAATTCTGCTGGGAGGGTTTTTTCCTCCACCACGCCCACTGCGATGCAAACCTTAGCTCATGATTCCCACTCTTGAAGCAGTTAAAATATCCGATCGTTTTACACCCTTATTTTTATGATTGTCTCTAAATATTAACATTGATACTCCATTTATTAAGGTCCCTTACGACTTTTATTATCCATCGGCCCAAAATGCGTTCGACGAGAGAATTTATTCAGTGTGCTCCAAGTACTTCGCATCGAAGGAGGCTATGCAGCTTTACGAAAAAGTTCATGGCATTTCTTCGAAAATCGAAGAAAAACGTGCTATAGCCATTTATTCAAGACGGGATAATGAAGTTATGTGCCACATGAAGCACAACAATATTGACATCGTTGAATGGGTGGACGTGAACGACGTTTTTGTCATAAATGAGATAACTGATCCAACACAGAGCAGAGACGTTCCAGTCGCTGATCTACGTGCTGATTTGCTGTTGAGCCCGTGGGCTGATTTACAAAACTGAAACGTTAATAAATACATGTTAAAACATTACTTTTCTATATACTTATCTATAACACAAACCAACTCATTTTTATATTTTTCCTATTATATTTTTTTGTAATTTTGGTACATACTGATCTTACGTAAGATTAAGGGGGAGGGGGGGCGTTCAACCAATCTTATTCTTTCTTACATAGGGGGGAGGGAGTCAGAAAGTGGTTAAAATTGTCTTACGTAATAAATTAACAGCTAACTGCGGCTACGCAGCCCTTGGCTAGTCACTCCCCAGCAGATTTTGGCCACAAATGGCGAAGTGGGCCCAATCCCATCCAGCGATTGGCTCATGCTTGGCTAAGCTAATTCAGTTACAGACGACAGTGCGAATGATAACATTCTCAAGTAGGTATCTCGGCATGACCTATAGCCAACACTAGCTCACCGCCGCTATGCACCTCTTGGCTAATCACTCAATCTTGCCCAGTCAATCTTGATCACAAATGACAAAGTGTGGTTATGTGACTACGCGTAGTTCCATTGAGCGATAGGTTCAGGGTTGGCTGAGCAGCTTGAGTTACAGATGACGCTGCGAATGAAAAAATCCTTAAGTCGATATCTCGCGATAACCTCGCCAATACTAGCCAACTGTGGCCACACTAGCCGGAATAAATGATCGGACAAATACAATTTAAGGTTATGTAATTCTATGCGATTATTGCTCTCAATACGAACGCAATAACGTCATTGATCCGATAATGTTATTTACATTTGTAAATCCACCCAGTTTGCAATAATCTAATATTGTGTATTGTATTATATGTAGACGATACGAAAATTCAGAAATCGGACAAGTACAGGGTGTCCAATAGGAAGTTGCTGAAACTAAATAAGTGTCTCTTCCCTCCATGAATTCAATAGGGGTCCCTTTTTCCAAGGCGCATACCTGAGGCCCCGCAGTTTTATTCCAGTCGTAGTTGAAGCAAGTACGCGCGCGTCAAAATGAGTGAGCTCACCACGGAAGGAAAAGTATATCTTATTGAGTGCTTCTTCTAGAGGGGAAAATGTATAGTAATGCGTATAGAGAGTTTCATACTAAGTTTGGAACTCATAAAGTTGCCAGCGAAAACACTCTGAAAAGGTAAGAATTTAATATTTATTCATATTCATCTATCACACAACTTGTGTTTCAATTCAATTAAACCGCATTGAAGTAATTTTATGTTAATTTTTGTAGGATAATCGATAACTTCGTGAAGTATGGTACACTCCAGGGCCGTAGACACGAGTTGCCAGGTACATCTGTCACGGTGACTACACCAGAGAAGATCAACGAAGTTGAGAATTATTTCAAACAAAATCCAAATGATTCGATTCGGAAAGCTGCTCAAGCATTAGAAATAACCAAATCATCATTACACAACATTTTGAAATATTTTTCAAAAGTTTCATCCGTATAAAATAAGCACTCATCAATTGTTATCTGAACATGCCATGACGAAACGCATCGAATTTTGTAACACTATTACGGGAATGTTTGAAGCCGAAGACCGTAATGAGAAATTGATTATTTATTCCGATGAAGCACATTTTTGGATGAATGGGTACGTAAACAAGCAAAATTACCGGTTTTGGGGAACGGAAAATCCCGACATATCGCTAGCGAAGGCCCTTCATCCACAGAAAGTAACGGCATGGGCAGCGATTTCAGTAAAAGGTATTTATTTGCAATTCTTGGAATCTACGGTAACAGGAGAGAGTTACAAACAGCTTTTGGAAACGAAATTCTTCCCTTATGCAAAAAAGAGGGGACTGGTTAAATTTGTTTACTTCATGCAAGATGGAGCGATGCCGCACCGGACTCATGGGGTGTTTGAAGCTATTCATCGCGTATATGGGACTCGAGTAATCTGTCGGGGGTGCCCTAAATTTGCTCAAGGCGGACTAGAATGGCCTCCGTACTCACAGGACCTGAACCCTTGTGATTTTTTCTTGTGTGGTTACATTAAAGATCATTGTTACGCTGAAAACCCCAGCACAGTAGAAGAACTGATCGCGGCCATCCAGGAAGTGGTTCGCGGCCTTACGAACGATATGTTGGGCACAGTTTTTCACAGTTTTCAAAAGAGAATTGATTTTTGTGCACAATCTAACGGTTCGCACTTCGAAAATATCTATCATTAATCACTGTACTTTTTCGTTATATTTATAAGAAGTAATAAACTGACATAAAAAATATTTGACTGGGTTTTATTGATGTACGTTTAAGACTGCAGAGTTTCCTCTATTTAAAGCAACTTGGCTTTTCTGAGTCTGTGCACGTGTTTTAAAATGACAGTCGATTAGTTTCAGCAACTTCCTATTGGACACCCTGTAGAACTGGCTCGGTTCACAACGTCACAACGCATCACCCAGAGGTCACGCGATCGAAACCACGTTACGGCGTAAGCGTTTGTCTGAAATAATTTAAAATTAAGCCATTAATATATTTTATTGTATGTTGGTATTCTCAGTTGGTAATATAAATTATTGTATGTTGGTCAATCATATTGGACCGCCATTTTGAACATCTGAACTTTGAAGGCAGATACGCAGTCACCGACCTCGAAAACCCACGAGAACCAAATTTTGTGAAAATCGTTCGGTCCAATCACAAAATAATCGATGTGCGCCATATGCCGTCAATGCCGCTTCGGGCACCGCAAAGATGTGCGCTATATGGCGTCAGTGCCGCTCACGAGGTAAGAGATCAGCATAGTATAAAATTTTGCAAAAAACGATCTTTCGGTTTCGTTATCCTATATTATAGACTTTAACTACAAAATTCTAATTAACCTCAAAATACTTGTGATTTTTTTCAAACAATGCTTTTATTTACATTATTACTTTTTCAATTCATACGTATAATAAAACTGAAATAACTTTTTATGAAAAAGCCAAGCAAATTCGCTAGAAACGTACACGAAGCCCTAAAAATACTATTTTTTTTCAACATTTTGTTTAAAAAAACCATATTACTCTTATAATAAAAAGTTCGAATCACGATTATATAAAAGTACAACGTATGCATCACACAAGTACTGTATGCATATATCATTGGAAATGCTGTGCAACGACTTGGCGTGCATGGTAAAGAAAAAACGCTCGGGATGATACTCGATTTTCTTACAGAAACGTTCCTACCGCGTCCGCTTAAGTAACTTTTGTAACAATTTATTTACATAGATTATTTCAAATCCTAACATCGCATCAGTTACGGTATCAGGTACACAGGATTAATAGAAATGAGATGTTCAGCCTGCCAAAACTATGTCCAGTTTACCAAAATTTATGCGACGCCATAGATTTCATGAGATGTAGGGTGGTTCTGTAATAGATTAGAAAGTGAATGCTTCCACGTAAGTTTTCAAATTGTGTAAATAAAGTGAGATTTCACGAGCCGTGGGGTCTATCGGTACAGCACTGACTTTTTTATTTGTACTATGCGGAATCAGAAACTTGTTTTGCAGCTACGTATTATAGCTACATATGAGCTACATAAAAGCAATAATAAATTGCGTGAATTTATGTCTTACTTAACCTGAGAGTCAAGTTGTTGCGGAAACGTCATCCTTCGCCGTGCTTTTTTTTGTTAACCATGCACCCCAAGTCGTTGCACAGCATTTCCAGTGATATATACATACAGTACCTGTATGATGCATACTTTGTACTTTTATTGGGAGTACAAATAAGTCTCCGCCGTTTCACAAAAGATGGCACCACCAGGAGGTTATCGTTAAAATTTTCAGATGTGAAACGTCATATCGTAAGGTTGGACATCTGGCAAGACCATAACCTTGAAATATTAGCGATTTTGTATCTGCATTACATAGTTTTTTTCGTGCGAAAATGTCGAGTTTTGGGCCGAATAAGCGCAATTTAGGAGAACTTTTGATTGACTTCTTTAATTTGAAAAAATCTGCAGCTAAGACGCATCGATTACATGTAGAAGCATATAGTGAGGCTGCATTCAGTAAGAGAAGTTTTCGTGAGTGGTTTCAAAAGTTTAAGAATGGTGAGTTTGACGTCGAAAACAAAGAACGTAGCAGAAGGCCGAAAGTGTATGGAGACGCGGAATTAGAAGCATTATTGGAGGAAGATTCGTGCCAAACGCAAGAGTTCGCGTAAATGACGCTTATTCGGCTCAAAACTCGAGATTTTCGGACGACAAAAATTATGTGATGCTGATACAATATCGGTAATATTTCAAGGTTATAGTCTTGCCAGATGTCCAACTTTACGATACGACGTTTTACATCTGACAAATTCAACCATAACCGCCTCGTGGGACCATCTTTTGTCAAACGGCGTAGACTTATTTGTACTCCCAATATATAATGTTGATACCAATTTCATGTTACAACGGTAAGATGATTCTAAAAAATAAAACTAAAATATTACGCAAAATATCATTCCTAAGGTTTAATAATTTTGTTTACAAAATTGTTAGTAAGCTCGCTTGTCTATTTTATAAAACAAGTTTATATTCACATGGTAAAACAAGCGATAATCTTTTCGGAAGAATTTTTAATTTCTTGACGGTCTAGTTTACTTTTTAAAATAATCTTCGATGTGAGTTAGCACTAGAAGTCGCCTTTCTGTGTTGGAAGTTTCTTCCAAATGACCGGAGGTAGATCATAAAAAATAATAGGATTATTTGGTTCGAATCAAAACCACTCGATCCTTTGGCAATCATTGCCTTGTCCTCTTTTTGAATTTTATTGACGATCAGGAGATTCAAGCTCGCAGCAGTGAGCGGACGAACCTTACGTGTAAAAGAGAGGGGGGGGGGGGCTCGTTCAAAGAGACGCGACGAACAATCGTCACCGTGTACTCCGATCGAGGGGTCACACCACGGTAGCATTTAAAAAAAATAATTTTTTTTTAATGGACGTAAGAGATGCTTTGAACTATCTAAAAGACGGGAGAAAAATTTGGTACCTGTAAAACAAGGTTTGCAGGCCCGAGTGGGTCTGCCGTGGCAGTGGCTGATCCGTGTGCGAGACATCGGCCGTTTATCTCGAAACAATTTTTCATAACGGCATGCAGCACAACTCCCACAATTTTCATTCTTGTCACTCTAAATTTTGAGTATCATCTTTAAAATAACATTCGGAAGAGAAATACGTGCGGAATTTCCCATGAGTTAATAATAACATTAGTCATTAAAATATGATTGTCCATTTTTTCTGACGAAAATTAAGGGTTGGTTTAATGCTTGCCAATTACACAAAAATTAATATTTTCACAATCCTCTGAGTATTTCTCTAGCTATACTCCTGTCGATTAATAGAAATTTTTAATTTTTTTTCTACAATCAAATTTGCGTCGGCTATACTGCGAGCTGCAGAGCGTCTCAAATTCAACATGCCTCGCCAGGATGGCTCGAGTGTCACCTTTTGGTATAATTTTTTAATATAATTTTTTTTTGTCTACTTGACGATATGACTAATAATATCCTTGAATATTAGTATTCTCTTATTTGTCTTTCTACAAAAAAAATTGCGCAACATCACTCCATTTTGGACGTTTACGTGTATTACGTAAATGTGCGGATACATCAGAGTGAAAAAAACGTTTGGATTGCTTTTATAGTACTATTCAGTTTTGCCCAAAACGTTCAGTGAAGACAGAATAACGCTCGGTAAAGATTATTTGTCCCTTATAATAAGAAGACATTATGGAACATCGCAAAACAGTATTGTTCAATATTTCGAGAAAAAAATTATCGTGTTCCTGTAGTTAAAAACTTTTGTAGTATAAAAATATTAGCGTTATAAGCATTGATATTTTGTATTGTTCATGTTATTGCCATGTGTCTCTTATAGGGGACAAATATTTTTTGCGGTAAATTACTCTGTCTAAATTTCAACGCAGACCCTGCAGTGCTAAAATTTGCAATTTTAAAACCCATTATCTCCCAATCTAAATAGTCGACTACTCTGAAATTTCATTGCAACATGCATAATGATATGAACAATGTCTGGTTGAAAATTAAACAAAATCTATAGAAATTAAGAGCGCACGCTCGTTTTACCTTAAGATGTGAGATGCAGTCAGAATTTTAAAAAAGTCGATTTTTTTACATTTTCTTGAAGTATGATGTTTCGAAAATAATCCCAGAAAATTTCAACTCCATCCGATGAAAAGTTTCTGGGATATCCCGCAATTAGTGAACGGGCGTCGGGTCCCCATGGTAGGTAGCGGACGACATCCGTAAGCAACCGGTTTCGACCCCGCCTATTATTAACGATAATACCCGGGAAGGCAGAACGCTTCGAAGACAACAACAAATTGATATTTTGGAAGCTTTTACATCGGCAGAAGCCCTATTGTATGGGCCAGGAATTGATGATTCGATGTAGGTCATTTTTTAATTAGTATTTCTATGCATAAATCAAGTTTAAAATTGGAAAACTCTTCCAGAAATTTTTTTAAATTTATTACTCAAAAACTATGAATGTTAGCAAATTTTATACAGAATACTTTCGTTTTATAATGGTTCAAAATGTTAAAATAATAATTCATCCCGAAAAAGTTTAATTTTTTGAAAAATTGTTTTAACAATTGGCTATAAACAATTGAATGCTCGTCTTTTCGGCAAAAAATTGTGATATTCGGATTCAGCGGATCAAAAAAATAGAAAAAAGTTTAGCTTCATCCATCGAGCTTACATTTTACGAACATATAATACCATATCAACATCGAAAAACTTTAAACGCGTTTTTCTCGCTACTATGTATTTCAAGCCGGTGACCACTATAATTCAAAAACCATTCGATGGATTTTGATGAAATTCGGTGTGCTTATTGATAGCATTAAAAACTAGTCCTTAATTGGAAGATTTTTTATTATTGTTAAAAATTTATATTTTTTAAAAACAATGAACGAGCGATTTTTTTGTCAAAAATCGAAAGTTATCTGTCGGAAGCCGCCATTTTGTTAATTAAAAAAAAGCTTCGATTAAGGACTATATTTATTATTAAACTAGTGTTTTTTTGGGTTTTTCGATTTCAGAAGATCCAGTAACATTTTATGATAGTCACCGCAAAGCACTACATGCCGAAGATGGCGATATTTTTATAAAAAATCAATATTTTTCTTTGAAAATTTGTACAAGTCATGTTGAAATATAACTTTAAAAGTCTGTGTAACCACTTTTGTAAAAGAAACTTAATTACTATAAAAAAAAATTATTGCCAATGCTCGTTTTTTCACGCCTCTGACTGCATCTCACTCCTTAACGCATTTCAACTGTTGACCATTCAATTCTGTTGGACTGGAGATTTGGACCAGTCGACGCTGACAATCAGTATGAGATGATAGTAGCCGTAATCATTGAGATGCAAGAAGGCCCTGGGGTCCTTGGCCTTCGTTTTGAAATGTACGTTAGCAAAAGTCGTGTACACATTGGTGTGTCACATCTGGAACGGATTTGAGCATAATATATTTGTTTCCGTCTTTGTTGCCTACGCCTAGCGCAATAGCACGGGATGAGGGTAAAATGGGTAATGTGTGCTGAGGAATGAAATTTAGGGATTTACGCGATAATTCAATATTATGGAATGAATCGTCAGATAGGTGTTTAACTGATTCGTGTTTTATTAGAATCAACCAATCTGATTAATCCTATTAATTTACGAATACATAGAAACCGAAGATATATATAGTTCGCTTACAATGGTCGGTGGTGCGATGTACACTCGTTCGCAGGAGTGTCAGCGATCGGTCGTAAGGATAACGGGCCTTCGCTGAAGGCCAGGTGTGCTCGCAGGTACAATGGAGATGAAACGCGTACGCACTGCGTTTACAATGTTTCTCGGAAAGCGGGTAATTGGTTTGCAATCGAATAGAGTTACTTCGGCGTAAATACGAATACTCATATATATAAAGTGAACTCAAGTTATTAGTCGCGGAATAGAAGTATAAAATTTCAACAGGACTTTCTAGTTTGAGACAAGATATTGAATTGACGTTTGACTCGGTGATAGACTTTTCGATTAAGATTCGATGATTACACGGACAGAGTCACAGTTGACAAAGACTCCGAGGGAAGAGCTGAGGAGTGGCGATGATCGGGGTGCGCGAAGTTGGCCCCCCCCCCCCTAAGTCGAAGGAAAGAAAATCAAAATAAGTTCTAGTTGCCCCCTACATAGTTCTGGAGTTCTATGTACTTTTCATCAATAGTTCTGTTGTTAAGAACAACATTTTTTGCTTATCCATTCGGAGAGGCCAACTTCACAATTCACAAAATTTACTTGAGTGTACCGTTGTAAATATTTATCTGGCAAGGAAATTTTATGAAGATATTTAACAGAACTCTTGCAGGGGCAAACAGAATTCCAAAGAAAAATTCATTTTTCCAAAAAAAAATTGGTCTTACTCAAAGCGTTCCATCGCGCCACCAATGTACTGCTCAGTCGAAGGAAGAAAATCGTTTCTCCTTGCCTACCACATAGTTCTGGGGTTCTATGTACTTATTATGCATAGTTCTGTGGTTAGTAAAATTTTTTTTTTCGTTACGGTGGCAAGCTTCACAATTCACAAAATTTACTTGAGTGTACCGTTGTAAATATTTATCTGCTGAGGAAATGTTGTAAAGATATTTAACAGAACTCTTGCAGGGGCAACCAGAACTGCAAAGAAAAATTAATTTTTTCAAAAAAAATGTTGGTTTCTCTCAAAGCATTCCATCGCGCCAACAATCTACTGCTCAATCAAACAAAAAAAATCGTTCGTCATTGCCTGCCACATAGTTCCAGAGTTATATGTACTTTTGATCGATAGTTCTGTCGGTGGGAACAAATTTCTTTCTTCGTTCGGGGCGGGGGGGGGGGGGCAACTTTACAATTCAGAAAATTTACTTAAGTGCACCGCTGCACTGAAAAAAAATCCGTTCATCCATCTAAAATTCAGTTGGTTTAACAAAATGTATTTTTAAATGCGTTCAACTTCATTTTTGATTGGCATAACAAAACCGTATGGTTGGTGGTAAAACAGTATAGTGGTGTGAACTGTAGCTTATTTAGCATGTCTGAGAAAACTGTTAAACCAACAAAATTTTGATACAGCAAAATGCATTTTGCACATTCCAAGATTTCTTTTTCTCAGTGTGTAAATAATTATCTGATGAGGAAATGTTGGAAAGATATTTAACAGAACTCTTGCGGGGGCAACCAAAACTCCACAGAAAAATTCATTTTTCCAAAAATAATTGGTTTCACTCAAAGCATTCTATCGCGCCACCAATCTACTTTGCCAGTCGAAGGAAAAAAAATAATTAAAATAAACAAATAATAGCATTTTCCGTTACTGACGGTTTATTCAGATGGTGCACGAGTTATAATTGATTGATTGTTTCCTCGTTTGAGGAATTGATTAATTAATTGATTGTTTCCAGTCGTCCTGAAGCAAATTCCTGGGAATACATATTAGTTGTTAGTACCTGGTCTTGAACCTACCTAATCTGGCTGCCTCTACGATCTAACGGACGCACGCTCACTATTGCACTATTGGCTACTTGTGGTTTTCTTATAAAAAAAGTTGTGCTATCATTACATCGAATGAGGGGAATGTGCTACTTTTTACGGTTCTCAATTGATATGTATCAACAGGGTGATCCAAAATACGTGTGGCTGCGGGGAATCTTGGGTTCAGCAGGTTTCCATCATGAGAATCCCTCATGATGGACGATCGGAAAGGGCGGAAGAGTAGGCGAAGGCCCACGTAGCCGTAGGTGACGTCAGGAAGGGTCTGCGAAAACGCCGTAATTGGCAGATGCTGGCACGCGTGATCTGACGCTTCCAAATCATTCGCTAAAGTTGCCTCTCAACCAATTCGTTTCGAGACTCGTGACAAACCGCATATTTTGTCGTTTCACGTATCATCTGCTATCGCTCGGCGTATTGCGTGCCAAAGTGTGAAGCATGTCGCCATGCATGAGATTTACTAATTTTACCGTGATCATTCATTCACAGAGCCTGTTATGTTTGTTCTCTTAAGAAATAAAAAAAAACAAAGCCAGCTAATTCTCAATCGTCCTCAAATTTCGACATACCGAGCGACCTTTTGTTGCTTTTGTTGCATAGTTGGATTTATCTCCCAAACTACATTTTAGTATTTGCATTTGTTGAAGCAAGTATCAAATAAATAAGTGCGAAAACCTTTTTTTTCGAAAATATTGTAATCTGAGCGTAGTCGAGGAGGCAGCAGTCAAACGTAACAAGTTTTAGTTACGAGCTCGTATCTTTGAAACGGATGATTGTACAAAAATGGTTATTAGCCCATGTTAAGAGAAATTAATTTGTCGACAATTTGGAAAACGAAAACATGTACCTAATGTAAATAGATCATTATCGGCGTCGCTTAAAAAAAAAATAGTCCGGTGTTACTTTTAACCCTGGTTTTGGAGCTAGTTGTAATATGGCTGGGGCAGCTTGTAGGCTGTAGCTACTTGTAGCCCCTATATCCCCTCCCGAGTCAAAATTTTCGACCCGCAAAATGAAGGCTTCCTTTCCCGAGCGAAAATCGGCGATAGCAGACTATCGGGGATCTCAAGGAGGGTACAGTGATTGGACACACTATGCGTTAGGGCCTCCGTTGAACCTTCGGTATGGCAAAAAGTAGACTTTTTGACTCAAAGGAGGTCAATGAGGTCCACAACTCAACCTACGGAACCTTAGATGGGCCTACGTTGAGCGCTCCTGCCGAACCTACTGGCTCCGTTTTCGGCCTACTGTACACTACCAATATAAATCTTTATTTTTGCTTACAATTTACACTGTACGTCTGCGTGTACTATATGCATAAAATATTTGATAAATCCAAAATACAATGAATCTCTCAATTCAGAGTCTTTCCACAACGATTTTTCATCGTAATTCGTCATTCCCTAGCCTATTGATATGATTTTGTTCGAAGAAAATATTTCACCTACCTATATGAGATTCGAACGAAGTACCTTCCTATTCATAGCTCCATTAACTATCAATTAGTTAATATCGTTGTGATAGATAGAGAGTTTTATCGGATAAGATCCTATACATTTTTCAAACATAACCTATATATATGTATATAATTTCTCTCTCCACTCTTTCTACCCCCATGCCCCTTTAACATAAGTGTTCCAACAAAGACAGACCATTAGTTGAATCAAATTAAAAAAAAATGGTTTGCTCTACGAAAATTGTATTTAATTTAAATTTTATAAAATTACTAGATCCATTTAGTGAATTCAACTAAATTGTTTTTTGAACAGATCTAACGAAATCACGAGTGGATGGAAATCAAATGAAATATTCAACTATTAGACGTTATTAATTTTGATTTGAATGAATCAATCATTTGAATATATTGAATTAAATAATTATAATAATGGAATGCAATAGGAAAAATTTAGTTCTACGAAGAACCTAGTTAAATAAAAGAAAATAAAATAGACGCGGTCAGTTAAAATAAATAGCTTTTTTCTGTCAGTGTAGGTGCACTCTAAACGCTCTGGACCCTCCATCTATAGATAGAGGCTCCAGGGGTTTATCTATATCGTCCATAAACGATAGGGTATTATTATTAATACGCTATCGTTTTATATCGATATCAACATTATATCTTATTTAGATATACACTGCCAGCCAAAAGTTTTCGGACACTTCACATAATTGCAAAACTGGTGAGCACTGGATAATTGCCAAATAATGTTAGAGTAATATACAATAAAGTATGAAATAAATCATTTAGTATTTTACGAAGATACTATAGAGCCCTATGTAATTAATTATTCTAACATAATTTTGCAATTATCCAAAGTGATTGAAAGTTTTGCAATTATCTGAAGTGTCCGAAATTTTTCACCAGTAATGTATATTCGAATATATTAATGCAAACACATATTTCAAGTACAATATATGTATATATAGTATTATATAATATAAACTGCCGCTCAAAAGTTTGGATACACCAGTCGATATTTCTTGCCGCATTAAAAGTTACATAGCTACGTAAAAAAAAAGATAACCAAATTTACCGAACGGCGCTATGGAGGGAATAAATCCAGCTTTATTTTGCTTTTTTGAAATATTTTTTTAATGCATTTTTTTTTTACCTAGTACGCATTTTTGTACGTGACTGTTTTTCGGCTTTTTTCGACCATAAAAAATTGAGAATTGTCGGAAATTTTTTTGTCATGTATATCCATGATAAACTTGAACGAGGTAGCAGGAGCTCCATTTTCATTTGTTGAAAAGTTTTGTACAATTCTTTTTCGCAAAGGTGTTTCATTTTTGGCTAAAAAAAGACATTCTGGTAAATTCAATGTAACTCAAGAACTATAGGGTTTAAGAGGAAATATCAAAGATGTAAAAAAGCAGCGTAAGTTTATACTGGATAGCCTGGAATTTTTGAAGAATTTTCCTGTGAGATTTTTTCTCACCGGAAAACTTGTGACGTCCATAAATTCGATGGAACTGGAATAAGACGGCATATGCGAGCATTCTTCTATGAATCACCTATAAAATGATAATAAACCGATATTGAGAAAATTAGGTTGATTTCGCATATTAATATTACACTAATAATTTGATAAGGTGACGATGTATTTTTATTAATTGTATAGTATTTATTCATCATCTGATAACGCATATTTACCTGTGCCATTCTTCGGGGAATCAGGGAAAACGTATCTTTTTCGTCTTCGAACGGGTTATCGATCAGGGCATAATGGAATGATAATAGACGAGATATGGAATGTAGGCCGCAAGCAGGTTAGGTGGGGTCGAGGCGACGGATTTGAGATCGAAAGCAGGTTGCGGAGGCCTGTGCTCTGCACGTTCACTGAAACTGGCGGTCGAAAAAAGGTTTGCGAGTTCTAATGGAGGCTACACTGGACCAAGGGGAGGTCTCTTCATGGCACTGAACTCGACAAATGGGGTTTGGTAGGTTCAACGAAGGCCGGCGGCTTGTGTATTACAAAAGAAATAGGTCTTGCGAGGGTTCAGAGGAGGCCATAAATTTCGACTCGGGCTACGTCACTAGCGAGAATTTTTTCGTATACGTACGATAGTAATTCAGCTGTTTTCGGGAGCATGAAGTCAGTTGGGTATTAGAAAACCCTTAGTTAATTCTGCGCTCACATTAAGGATGTTGAGTCCCAAATCGCAAATGATGATAAAATTCTGAAAATTTGGTATGTTTTTGTATGAAGTATTTCAGAGGTGGTGTAAAAATTTCACGACAATTAGGAAGCTCGTTATTGAACAATTAACATTCACAAATTAAAAGTTGTTTTATGGAAACTGATGTAACTTTGCAATAATTTTTTTTTTACCTCCCAATTTTATAATATCTACAATATACTGAAAGCAACAGAAACAAAACGAAGTTTATTGATAATTTTTTTTACTTTCTTTTAAAAATTGTTCTTTACAAAATATTAATTTTTTAATAACGAGCTTCCTAATCGTCGTGAAATTTTAACACGACCTCTTAAATACTTCATACAAAAACATACCAAATTTTCAGAATTTTCTTATCATTTTTTATTTCAACCCTTAAGGAGGTTGAAGTAATGATGATAGAATTCTGAAAATTTGGTATGTTTTTACATGAAGTATTCAGGAGGTCGTGTAAAAATTTCATGACGATTAAGAAGCTAGTTATTGAACAATTAATATTAACATGTTTCATAGGGACTCAACATCCTTAACGAAAAATTGAATCGTGGTTTTCACCCGTTGGTTGGGAAATATTGATTTACTAAAATAAATCTTGTCAGATTACTCCACCACCTACACATGTATAAGGTTTTATTCCGTTGTAACCAACATCTTTGTAGGTACGAAGGCAGAAAACACATGCTTTGCGGTAGTAATAGAAGAATACCATATTTTTGCCATTTGCGTTCTTCCTATCTCACTCCGTTCACACATTATAGCCAAGAAATAAAAAAAATTAAACTCCACGTTTTCTAGGGTGTATTTTGCCCGCTGCCTCCACCCTCTCAAATGGCGAAACAAAGAAATTCGCCACAAATACTTTTACTCGCTTTACAAACCTGAAAAGTTTCATCAGCGTCGAGGTTTAAGACATCTCGAGCGTTTTCCTCGACAGAGGGAGGGTGGCCGGAGCATATTTTACGTAAACATTTGACCGAGTAATTGAATGGGTTTGTATTGATACGAACTATTGATACGAACGATACATACTCAATGCATAAATATGGCAATTTCGATACAACCGTTTTTTATTTGCCATTTGTCTGAGTTCTGAGTGTCTGCAATGGTCTCTGCACACTGCGCGCGGTTAGCAATCAGCGATGAGCGATAGCCAGTAAGAGCTCTGCTTTTCCGACGCAGAGCTGCAAAACAGAGCGCTCATTGGCTATGGCTTATCATTTATCGCGCAGTGTGCAGAAGCTATAAGCTATATCCACGGTCTTGTAAGACCGTGACTATAACTCCCGTCTCCCGCGTTTTCTGAGGCTGAACACCGAATTTGTACTTCTACGGGTACACGTCCAACGCCCCCTATAAAAGTATTATGTCAGTATCGTATATTAAGTAATTATGAATTGTTTATCAGCGTACCTGTATGCAACAAGCATGTATTGGGTGTACAACTTAATTCGGTCCGTTTTTTTGCTTAAAATACGCACTTATTTGAATGATAAAATGAATTAATACATCAAAATATTGTCCATCGCTAGCACACTACTTTTCCCCATCTTTCTGGTAATTTATGAATTCCGTCGCGGAAGAAGCGTTCATCTTTTGAAGCCAAGAATGAATTGAGCCAATTTCTGATACCCTATTGTGACGTGAAGCGTATTCCAGTCAAAGCGTTCTGCATTGATCGAAACAAATGGTAGTCGGAAGGGGCAAGGAAGCCTATAAGGCGGGTGAGCCAGAATTTCTTACCCGCTATTTTCCAAATAGTTTTTAACCACAATAGCAACGTGAGGCCGAGCGTTGTCATGTCGAAAGATTATGGACTCGTGTCTGGTCGCATATTCTGAACGTTTTTCGGCTATAGCTCGCCTTAAACGGATCAATTGTTGCCTGTAGAAGCCTCCCGTGATGGTTTGACCAGGTTTTAGTATCTCATAGTGGATCACACCCTTCTGATCCCACCAAATACGGAGCATAACCTTGGCACTATTGATATTCGGCTTCGGCGTTGATGTTCCGGGTTAACCGGGCTGTACATACGATTTTTTCCGTTTCGGGTTATCATAATGAATCCATTTTTCGTCTCCGGTAATGATTCGGTGCAGAAAAGATTTTTTTTTGTAACGTTCTAGCAACATTTCGGATATGCAAAATCGTTGTCCGCTATCTCTCGGTTTCAATTCGTATGGGACCCAATTTCCTTGTTTTTGGATGTATCCCGCGGCTTTGAGTCGTTTCGAAATTACTTGTTGCGTAACTTCTAATGTTTGTGCGAGCTCTTTTTCCTGTTGACACGAATTTTCATCGAGTTATGTCTCTTATTATTCATCATCAAACTTTTTCGGTTGACCCGAACGCTCTTTGTCCTTAACATTAAAATCACCACTTTGAAACCGTCGAAACCATTCTCTGCACGATTTATCCGACCGTGCAGATTCACCATAAACTTCCACAAGCATTCAGTGGGCTTCAGCTGTAACTTTTTCCAATTGAAACAGAAAATCAACACTTCCCGCAAATGGTGCTTATTTGGGACGAAATTTGACATTTTCACCGCAGTAAAAATTAGACGATGCGGAAAACTCACAGGTCTGTAAACGATATTTGGTTAAGAGATGTTGATACTTCACGATACCGCAAAAATCAGCTGTTGCCATCAACCATTTATAGCACCTAAAGCCATATTTTGAAAACGGACCAAACTAAGTTGTACACCTATTATATTATTCGTTTATTAATTGAATGGTGTTGAACAGGTTTTGCTTGATTTTTATAGCATATAACGGTGTTTGTAAAGTTATTCTTACGACGAGAATTTGGCTCCTAACCTGCAAATTGGGCGCTGCCGTATATCGTATTCCACGAGACCAGGAGCAGTATGCATACAAATTTCCTATGTCAACACCTTATTACCTACCTATAATCATCCTCCTCAGGGTTTTTCTGTACTTTTGGAAAATCTCACAAATTTATTTAACTAGTTTATTGCCCCTTAACATGATTTTATAGTGCCATCAAGTCGCTTGGTCTGGAAGTATTTCGTGATAACAAGCTTGGGAGGTAAATGCAAGTTATGTTAACGAGACGTAAAAGGAAGTGGTAATACAACAAATTAAAAATTTCATCTTATACGTTCACACCCTAAAGTGGAAATGGCAGCGTGTTCCATCGAGAACATTTCTACACAGAGTTTAAAGAGGAAGCAAACGGTTATATATGGTGAATTCTTTTTCGGAATGTTAATCACCCTTCACTTACACCTGATCATCATTCTATCAATAGTTTTCTCTTGGCGATGAAGATGATATGGTAGACATGGTCGAGCCATGTTTATCTCCAGCGTTATCGACTACATTGGGAACTTCTATAGCATCCACATAATCAGTTGCATCAAATGAAACGATGAACATCTAGCCCAGACGCGACGTGGCCTTCTTTAATTCAAAATCGTTCCAAGGTATGTGATGATTAATTTCTCAACCAGATATGGGCACGTTGAACTAGTTGGAAAAATCATTAGTTCATTATTTTTCCAATATATTTTTTAATAATCTTTTTTCGTTTGTCCTCATCATTTTTCAAATCCGTAGCCCATTGTTCTGCCTTTTTGTATAAAGTATAGAAAAACCATGGGTTTCGTTTTAGAAAAATTTGGATATTGAGGAAAATTAAAGTATGGAAAAAAGTAATTAGAAAGTAATTAGCCAATTACTGCTCAATTACTTTAGTTATTACAACTTTCGAACATTTTCTAAAATAAAATTATGGCTTCTGTACTTCAAAGGAAAAAGTCAATCCATGGACTACGGATTTAGAAAATTACGAGAGCATAAATATAATTATGAAAAAATGTGTTCGTAAAATAAACAATGATTTTTACAAGGAATGTAACGTGCCTATTTCTGTCCTTAACCCTCGACAGGCACCCTGCGGTTTATCGTGTCCAGACAGTTTCTAATGCTCACGATTTCTGCCCAAGTTTCATAAAAAAATACTACATCCCTATTATATTCCAGTAAAAACGCTTCGGAACTGTTTAGTATATAAATGTAAATGTAGGCTACAGAATTATTTCGCATTATTCTGCTCTCGGTATCACTGACAGAAACCCATCAAGCACGAAAGACTCCAGGGTGTCTTTTCACAGACAGAACTTATAGGATGTTTGTCGAGGGTTAACTTTGTGATTGAAAATTCAAGTAAAAAAATATTTATGCACCCATTTTCGAAATCTACCGTTGGTCATTTTTGTTTGGAATTATTTTTCAATCGTTCAAATAAAAATGTATAATTCTAATCTAAAAATCGGTTCACAATTACGTTTCAGGTAGGGGATCTAAGCTGCTGACCAGATACACAGGCTTTTGTTTATGATAGCTAAAGACAATATGCCATTTCAAACAGTAGGGAACGAGGGATTCAAAGTTTATACAAAGGGCTTGTGCCCCTTGTTCAAGCTTCCAAGTAGGAAAGTTGTAACGAGTCAAATAGAGCAACAGTACGAGATGCTATCAAGTATGATAAAAACGCGGCTTTCAACTACAGAACATTTATCTCTCACGACGAACGTTTGGACTGATCTCGTAAGGGCGGGGTAAAGTTAATTCGGTTAAAAGGGGCATGTTTTTGAGATTTTTTTGGCGACACAGATAGTGTTAGTTTGTTCAGTCAATTTCCATATAATAATGCAACATTTGGACAATATTTTCCTAAATTTTCATTGCAAAATATTGAAAATCGAGCGAGTGGCAGTGAATTTCCGAAGGCGCCTAAAAAAATAGTTGTTTTACGGCGTACATCGTAACTCGCAACAGAATCATGTGGAACAAAAAAAAATTCAAAATCCATTTATTAAAGGAGATGTTTCTCGAGGTAAACACGGGAGGATTTTTTTCGATTTTTCAATTTTTTGTAGCACTTGGGAGCCAAGAAAGCAATTTTCGCTAAAAAAATTGGTTGATTTTTTGTTGTAAAATTGATAATTATTTTGAAAAAACAAAAAAGCTTCTGACGAATCGTGGCGAATTATGTGAAGAAGTACTGTGCAAAACTTTAAAACGATTGGTCCAGTAGATTTTGAGTTATGGCGTACACGGGCTTCAAACATGACAAGTTTCAGAAAAAGACTTTAAAGTTTTGCACACTGAAAAATTCAAAATAAAACTCGATAGTTTTCTTATACTCACACAGAGTCGTCGATGCCAGGTCCGTAGAGCAAAAAGCTGCCATCAAGATGATCTAGAGCATCTTTTTGCAATTGTCTACGCAAAACTCTTCCTTCTTTACTGTCGTGCGTCGCTTGCTCCTCTGCTCCACTAATTCGCAACTCGTCAACCTGTCGCGCCTATTCCTCAGGACTTGACCCTGTACCGATGTGCATCTCTTGCATAAAGGCCAACAAAGCAAAAGAACATTCATTGAAAGTACATGCAGCTACATTAGCTGCAATTTCAGTAATGATATAGGTGGCACCGACTGATTTTGGAGAGATTTTCCAAATAAGCTGATTGAGACTCTCATTATTATTTTGCGTGAAACCTCCAAGACATCGCTGCAAAAGTGCGTTCTTGCTCAAGTCCTTATAAATGGGCTTAATGGCTTCCCGAACGTCAGTAGGAAGGGCTGTGTAGCTGTGTTTGAATGATTCTAGAGCATCTGCAGCTGCAGCTCCCTGCCATTCGCACCAGGAGTCTTCGCCGCTTGGGCATTTCTCGTGCTGTGGCTTCTCGTCGGTTGAACTGTAGTACTCATAACTTCGTCAATTTTGCTCCGATCGACTTGAAATTTTGGCACAATATTCTTGAAAAATTATGCATTAATTTAAAAAAAATTTAATGCAAAAAAAATGTTAATACCTTGCCCCCCCTTAAACGCAAAAAGTTTCTTGGGCATAACTGGTGATTTTATATTGGATGAGGAACACAAATCTATTACGATCGGTGTAACTGAGTTGGACTTCTGAATATCTCACAAAGTGGCTTTTGAAGATAGTAGAAGATTGGGAAATAAAGACAGAGAGTATAATTGAGTATAAGAAGGACAAACGAAAAACAGCGGAATAAGGCGACATGAACGTAACGTTTTCAAAATTGGGACCGTTGCGAACGTGAAGCGGCATCTACAGTTATCGGTCGCCATGGACTTGATAGCCGAATATCTGTTGTAGCTATCAGTCTCTTACCGGCACTCGATTATCCGAAATCTATTCAATGTTAAAACGGTCTGCATGGAACGAGATATGGCCAATCGGAGACGGCTGCGGCAAGGCGCGAAAAGATAAACGGTCAAGGACATCTCCGTGCGTCCGCAAGCCCGTAAAAACTCGACTGATGTAGGAAAGGATAGAAACATTGTTTCCATCAGAAAGTTGATTAAGGGGCTATATCTACCTAGAGGCCCGAATGAAGGCCAAATGCCGATTTTTTCTCGGAAACAGTTGGTGAAAAAAAAATCCATTTTCTTTAACACAAAGATACTATTGAAGGCCTTTCAAAAATCACCAAAAAATACAGAAAAACAACACAATTTTTTTCACTACGTTTGGCGGTAGACTCTCTAGATTAAACGGGTATTCAAGTTAATAATAAATACGAGTCGTTGACGATCGTCGAATTAAATTTTTTTTTTTTAAACAACGTGGCAATGGAATCAAACTAGAGCATACAAAATCTACGAAGCAAGTTGTGCTTTTTACGTAACCATTGAAAAATGAATATCGATTTTAATGAAGTGAGGTTGTCAACGTCTTTTAAATGTTTCTCATAGTGTCTCC
This sequence comes from Ophion costatus, assembly GCA_951751655.1. Taxonomy (NCBI): domain Eukaryota; kingdom Metazoa; phylum Arthropoda; class Insecta; order Hymenoptera; family Ichneumonidae; genus Ophion; species Ophion costatus. The sequence continues at coordinate 12,968,351 of OX632358.1, read as the reverse complement.
TGTAAATTTGGAAATTATCCATCCATAATTCTTGAGACATCATGTCCATCGACTTTGAAAACTATGTCCCGAAATAAACGCATTTAAAGTTTGAAGTAGGTATGGTACTGCTATCTCTCGCCCGGCTGGCTGTTAGTAGCTGTAGCTCATTCAATTTTAGGAATATTTCAAAAACATTTTCAAGGAATATAGCTAAAAGCTGATACTATAGAACAAAAATATTTTTGGAAAATGTAATTTTTGGCCCAGCTACGTAGCTCGTTAATCAGCAAGGTCGGACTTCTGTATCATGTCATGCATATGAAGACATGAAGAATCTATTTATCTGTTAGTAAAATCACTTAGAAACATCTCCAGCATTAACCGCAAAGACTCGGAGACGTTTGTAGCTTGTAACCGAAACTAAATATGTAGCGAAGGGCAGTCAGGCTTATATTCTGCATGTCTTTGGAGGTGGCTCCCCATTTTGTGTTCCATCCAAGACAACGCTGGACAATAAATCGGATAATCCTAACTATGTTAATTTCATCGTCAAAATAAAACGAAAAAATGCTCAGAATTTTTTACTTCATCTGTGAAAAAAACTTTTTACTTCATATGTGAATTAAAGAGCCTTAATATTGCCAGGGCAGGTAATTTTAAGTAGTCGGGAGTGCCAGAAATAATGAGAAAGAGTTGCGATACGTCGTCGTTCAGTGATTAGGTACGTAGACAATGCAATTGAAAGAATAAGTTTCGGCCGAAGGGAAGGTGGTAACGGAATGAAAAGTTCATACAGATAGGTTTGGAAATTATCATGGACAATTTCAGATGAGCTGATTCCACGAAAATGAAGCCCAAAAGACCGCTGTAGACCTAGCAATAATAGTCAAATAAAGGGAAAAACAAGGGACGTTACCGGAACGGTTCTGAGGTCTCGGGATAAAGCATTACGGTGAAATTTGAATTTGTAGAAACTGTAATTGACCTTGCTCGATATGGAAAGGAGGGAAAGGCGGAGAGAGGTGAACAAGGAAGAAAGGTCCAAAGAGAGTACAAAGAAGGAAGGTCCAGTCGAAGACGACGGCGACGACGAGATGCCGATGGTTATAATGATGGCAGTGGTGTTAGTGGCGATGCTGGTTGCTCGGCCAGTTCTCTTCGTGGAATTGGTACAACAGGAAAAATACATGTTGGTGTACAGCAAACCGAGATAAAAAGAAAGAGGCGACGAGAGTGGACGAGCCAACGGCTGTGTGTGTGTCGAATGGAGCGCGAGGCCTAGAGTCTTGGAGCTCTCTTGGTATTGGAAAACGTTTTTATAGGATGGCATCGCGAAGTGAAGAGACTGATCGGAACCTCTCGTGCAGAATCGGGTGTGTTCGGGCACGCGAGAACCACGCGTACCAAGGTCGCCATCCGCGCTGAGCACCTTTCACGGTGATGCGGCAGAGCAAGCACCAGCTAGCACAAGCAGCAGTAGCCCGCTGCGGCAAGTGCATGCATTGTGCTTTCGGTCCAGCGGCGAAGGGTCGATGCTCTTGTTTTCCATCTCTTTCGCTCTCCCTCTACCCATCGCCGCAAGTCGCATCATTTTCCTCTCTTCATCGTTCCTTACTGCTTTCTACCTTGCCCTTGCTGTTTCTATCTCTACTTCTTTTAACTTTCCCCTCTATTCCTCGAAGTCTCGCGTGCCATTCTCCAAACGGACAACGACCTAAGAACTCGTGAGTAATCTTTAGTACCCTGACGAGAGCAAACTGACTAGGGGAAAACATTTCGCAAACCTTGCTACGCTTTTCGAACAGAGCTGCACGTCCCATCTTCTTCAAGCCACGGCATGTCAGCCAACCGTCGTTGCAACTACTGCCTCCTCCGAGGATTTGTTGCAGTCGTCGTTTGGACATTGTTCTCCCTAATTCTGCTTCTATGAATTAAACAGACCTACGCATACATTCAGCCTCGTAGGTATGAACAAAATCTGTTCTGGAAAACAATCGCTTATATATTTTTCGGGAAGCGCTCCGATGAAGCCAGTCAATGAATCTTTGAATTAATCCTGCATGTACGTCTGTTCTGCTGTAATCCGTATAGACGCCTCCCCCATCTCTCTCTTGCTTCCTCGCCGTCACCTTTTCCAAGTTAATTCTATAGATGCTAAAGTGGAAGGGCCAAGACGATAGGCATGTACGCGCGTGGTCTCGCGCTCATACAGCGGATGAGGATCGCGCGCCACCCTGTTACCACTATCTCACTACCGCACTATACCCTCTTGACGTATAGGTAGTTGTTGCACACTACTTCGCTTCTAGCCACACGGAAGCTGAACCACTGCGGAGAGGCGGTGAGGGGGAGGAGGAGTGGTAGAGGGAGCAAGAGAGAGAGAGAGAGAGAGAGCGGATCGTTGTGGTCGATAACCACAAGTTGGACTAGTTGCTAGGATCCAACCGGTATTTCAACATCATCCTGTTCTGCGCAACATCAACCTGGCGTGCTCCCTCGAACAGTGGTTACCAACTTGAAGTTACCTCTGTTGACCACGCACTGCGTTAATCAAAGTCGAAATTTATTCTGACTGGAAAGGAGCTCCAAGTTCGATTCGTACTGTATTAACCCGTTTGAAAATACTTTGAAGTCTTCAGAAAACGCGCCTCGTTGCTTATTCGATAACACCTGCTGTCAAAAACCTTTCGAACGTTAATAAGCATCTAGTAATTCCAGACGAGGTAGGAGATATCGAATCCTAATAACTTACCGAGTACTCCACAGTTTGAACCGGGCCAAGTACAATAGTTCTCGATTGAATGACAATGGATCATGAGAGAATTGTTTCAAGGTTACACCATCATTGTGCGAGATATCTTAACAGAATTCGGTAACAAGTGCTTTTTACGTATCAACTGAATGATATAAGGTATATTATTGCTCGTCATGAAAAAGATTCCCCTTCAACCCATTTCAACGCAAGCACGTATTTAGATGATACAGAACACATTATTTCGTAACGCGTCAGGCCGAGGATTCGAAACTACCCTATGGCGATTCTAACCATTCGTCGAACGGAATCGCTATAAGCCTTAATCGATTCAGTGACTGTATTTTCTGTCTCCTCTTTCGATGTTGACCTCGTTTATTAAAGGTCGAAAAAACGATAATTCGTCAAGCTGATATTTTTGATCCGTGATGGAAGGCAAGTAATTCGAAAGACAATTGTCTGTTAATGCCATATGAACGTACGGAGAGTCACTACTATAAGGATGAACTAAAGCACATCTTTCCTCGGCTCTCCTTTTCTCTACTGTTTTTCTTCGAGACGTCAACGAAGCGCTTTTCATTAGCGGAATTTGAATCCTTACGCTAATGTACGGAAACGTTCTGAGCGGAGAACAGAGAAAAATTATACCCTCAAATATTTTAACAGCATGCATTATTCTGGCAACAATACTTTGGCACAAGAATTTTCAACGTACTAATACCGTACGTAATACCGAAAGATAAAAATGAAGATGATGAATCAAATGATAAACGATGATCAATCAGACTAATAATACCGATTAATTGAAAACTAAACACCATTACTCCTGAATGTTGTTCCCAATGGCGTGGCGCCTTAATCTCTAACTTCAATATTGCCCATGGCGCTCAGGGGAAGAGCGCCGTGATGAATACTTTGTCCGATTCATTAAGCCGAATCGTAGACGCACGAAAGGATCGAATCAAATATACTGCATCTCTCAATACGACCTGCTGAATCTCGGCTTACAATCTACCATAATCATAATCTACACAAAAATGCCTACATGTCTACTACCCATTCTAACCGACTGTTATGTTGATGATGTTTTGACCAACATTTATCAAAGTTAAACGATCTCACAGTTTCACGCGTTCTTCCGTAGGTCGCACGCGCCTATTTTACGTTATAGGGCATGGCCTAGGTAAATATGTCCATTCTAGATTTTCCCCGCTTGAACAATTTTTACAATAGCGGTAAAAGGGATTGATAGCAGATAAATGCCTTCGTCATTTAGTATGGAAGGTAATCGTATGTGAAAATAATTACATTTGGTTAATTTAAAAAAACCGTTTGGGGACAGTATAAAACGCAAAAAGTCTGCGAAACGTTAGTTTTTAACGTTTGGCATAAGTTAACGACATCCTGATAAATATGTGCGCTAATCGTCAGTCACGAAATTGATGTCCAATTTCTTATGCATTTGTATCAAGCCTTTTTAACACAAAAGGGCAAAGGTACTTTCATACTGAAATTGGAGACAGCCTGAAATTACGTCATTAGTCGCAATTCACCATAGTGCCTTCAGATACAAAGATTTTCATGGTCTTCTGTCTCGATATTTGTACTAATAGAATTGCTTGCATGACGTCTTTTTATGTATTTAGTCTTTTCAAAAAGAGGGAGAGAGAGAGAGAGAGAGAGAGAGAGAGAGAGAGAGAGAGAGAGAGAGATTTGAATATCGTATCGAAGCTTAGGGTAGAAAAAGAAAGAAGCGTCCAAGTCGAAGGTAGCTGCCTCGAAACATTTGTAGTCTTTTTCTCAATTCGTTCCTCCCTCTTCCTCTCTGGCTGTAATTCCACTTCTTTTATTCATTGCTCATACTGCCGGTAGAACGACAATAATTCCTAAACGGGGTAGGCACACGCGATGTTGCAAGCCGGCACACGCGTAGACATCAGAGATGAAGCCCAAAACACGAAGTCATGATCAGTGTACCTAGCTAGGGTTGCTTTCTCGCCCTACTCCAAACCCTTCCAACATGTGAACACGAATGAAGATTCAATAATGATTAACATCCTCGAAAGTCTGTTCTGTATCTCGTAGTTGTTTCTTTTCACGTTTTGCAACCTTTTCCTCGAAGTGGGAGGATAATCGAAAAAAGTTTGAGGGCCGACTGATGCAAAGTGGAAGAGGTTGACTGTAGCCCATCTCCAGATCTTCGATATATCCCAGTGTCCGAACGAATGGTACAGTTTTAATAGTATTTTTGTATTGAGTCGGTTTGCTACGAAGCTTTATATTGGTAATCGAGGTAGCATATTATGAAAGTGGTGCACGAAGCACAGTATGCACTTCCACCAAGATTTTAAGAAGTTTCTCTCTTGTTCTTCTCCTTCTGTGTATGTGTCGCCGTTTTTCTGGGATCCAAGAAGTACAGAATATCAAATGACAGCAAGGTGCCCGCGGCTTCTTGTATGACGGTGTGTTACTTATTGTTAGTAGCTCTCATTACTTGTGAACTTACTTCTGCATGCTCTATATACTCATTTTATTATACGTGTATGTCTATGTCCAATCTTATTATACGTGTATGCCTATGTCCAGCGCTGATTCTAAACCTTATTTGCAGTATGAATGACGTTCTAAACGATTATTAAATTGCAACATTTTCCGGAGGCTCCTGACATTTAGAGATTGCCTTGCTGGGAAGTTGAAAAAGTAGAACAACCTTCAATATTATCTAAAACGTTGAGTCCCAAAATGAGTCATACATGAAGACACATGTGGCAATGCACAATCTTTAGTTTTATATAGATATTAATGTTGTGCCAGCAATAGTGGGCACGCCTTCGACGTGTAGTTCGGGCGTTCCCCTACATGAAGCAGTATTGGCCAGGGCGAAAGCTTCTTCTCAAAGAAATTCTCGATAATAACACAACTAAACTCAATAAAATGTAGCCGTCTCTATAGACACGAGGTGTCCACAGTCTTGTTATCCCTCGTATTGGGGCGTCTCTTCGAAACCGGACAAAGTGAAATAGGTACTAAATGTAAGTGTGGTGGTAAGAAAATGGGATGCAATGATAAAACCATGCAACGCTATGCAGAAGAACATTGGAAAAAAATTTTTCGAATATTGCTGGTCGGAAAAGTTTCATACCGCTTCGAGGCATGCAACGATTAATAAAGGATACATACATCTGAACCCTTTATTATATACAAGTTTATTTCGATTTTTTATATGAATTATTGTATAGACGATAAAAATATTAACAATTATTAGTCTTGACAATGATAAGATTGTGTGGAGTTAACCGATAAATTTTCCCTCAATACCGTTTGTCATTCGCAAATTTCACAAACGCATCAAGAGACGCGTTCGCGACATCGGGCCAAATTTACTTCACAGCGCGATACGGAATGTAAATGTAAATAAGAGGTGAATAATAAGCATAGTAACTGGATGACTTTTACTCGCTCGTTCAATTTCTGATCGAAGCACCCAAGATCCAACGTTACTCTTTTTTCTCTCCAGCACGAATCGGGTTTACCACAACTTTGTACGAGTTTTTCAGTGTATCCGAGTGCGTTGGACAAAACTTAAGGCAGGATTCTACTTTGAAACTTTGAAAAAAATTTTTTTTTTACATTTTTCGAAAGTAAATATGTTCAAGAATGTTCGGTAAAAATTTTATAAAGTTCCAAGCAGTCTAACTATCCTTTTTCGGCTTTCGAACGCACCTACCTGAGCGCGCTATTCTCAAACGCGCAAAATTTTATAAAGTTCCAAGCAGTCTAACTATCCTTTTTCGCCTTTCGAACGCACCTACCTGAGCGCGCTATTCACAAACGCGCAAGTGATGCGAAGAAAATTTTAACTCAAAGGAGAAAAGCTGGGAGTGCAGAACTGAAGGACGGAGAAAAAAAACGAAAAAACTAGCTGCACCGAAGATAGTTGTGAAGAAACCAAAAGTCGTGTTTAAAAAAGTGAAGACTGCTGATCTAACTATCAAATTAATGAAAGAGTTATCTAAAAACTACAGTCTCGCAATTCAAAGGAATCAAATTCAGTAGAAAGCATGCGAAACGAGATCTGGGCCGGCTATTACCACAAAATATCAACAGACTCCAAACCACAGCATACGTACTGTTCAGACGGCTGGTGCAAGTATAAGAAGGCCGAAGCAAACAACGCTTTAAAAAATTATAAACATCCTCCTGCTCTTGCTAGTGACGTACAAGAGGTGCTGAAGCCGATCTACGAAGATCTAACAAAAACGGAATTACTGGAGAGATGTTTGGGTGGAAACACTCAAAATAACAACGAATGTTTCAACTCTACAGTTTGGGCTATGGCACCGAAACATGTCTTTAATGGCAAAAAAATCGTCAAAATTGCGTGCCTCACTGCTGCCTGCGTTTTTAATGAAGGATTCAGCCCAGTTTTAAAAATAATGGAAGTCATAGGCATTACAATCGGCCCAACCGATTGTAATGCCAACATCGCATCGTTCGAGCGAACCGCCGCTCGACTGAGGCTTCTAAGGAGGGCAGAATTAAAAAAAAAGGCTAAATTGGATGAAAACACCCACCTGGAACACGTCGAAGGCATATTATATGGCCCAGGCATCGCTGATTGAGGGTAAGATAATTCTTTCTACGATTTATCACTCATCAAAACTTTAAACGCGTTTTTCTCGAAACGACATTTTCAAGTACCGTGGTCGTGATAACTCAAAAAGTACTGAACCGATCCTTATAAAATTTGGAACACATATTCTATATGTGTGTACCAACCGACCTAACTACAATCAACTTAAAATTTTGTTTAGAACTATTTTTTTATTGGAAAAAAAGACCCAAAAAAACGCATTTTTTTTCGTATTTTAGCCGCCATTTTGTTAATTTTGCACGTATATAAAATATTCTACTTAGGTCGGTTCCTGAAGACATACTGAACATGAAACTATTTGATTTTTTTGTTTCAGACCATCCGTCGGGAAGATTTCACGACCACGGCAACGGTACCTGCTTTTCGAGGCGTTGGCTTTAAACATATTTTACGTGTACAAAAAATGAATAAAATACATTAAAATTTTTTTTTTTATGTACTTAAAGAGTGTATTTATTGAACAGTTTAAACCCCATATCGATATCTTTAATAGTATTCTCAGGAAAATTCACGAAAATAGCGTTTTTTTCATGGTTTCAAAGTAGAATCCTGCCTTAAGGATGATGAGTCCCAAATCGCAAATAATGATAAAATTCTGAAAATTTGGTATGTTTTTATATGAAGTATTTCAGAGGTCGTGTAAGAATTTCACGACAATTAGAAAGCTCGTTATTGAACAATCAACATTCACTAATTAAATGTTGTTTTATGGAAACTGATGTAACTTTGCAATAAGTTTCTTTTTGACCTCTCAATTTTATAATATCTACAATATACTGAAAGCAACGGAAACAAAACGAAGTTTATTGATAAATTGTTTTAATTTCTTTAAAAAATTGTTCTTAACAAAATGTTAATTTTTTAATAACGAGCTTCCTAATCGTCGTGAAATTTTAACACGACCTCTTAAATACTTCATACAAAAACATATCAAATTTTCAGAATTTTCTTATCATTTTTTATTTCAACCCTTAAGGAGGTTGAAGTAATGATGATAGAATTCTGAAAATTTGGTATGTTTTTACATGAAGTATTCAGGCGGTCGTGTAAAAATGTCATGACGATTAAGAATCTATTTATTGAACAATTAACATTAACATGTTTCATAGGGACTCAACATCCTTAATTAGCATTGGGCGGCGAAACTCATAATCGACAGAGGAGGGGGCTTGGCACCACAAGAACTAGAATGATAGCTAAACGATCGACCGATTATTAAAGATCCATCGATTTATCACAGTATATAATATGTGTTATGTTAACAGAGCATTTTAAAACCTGGTTGCAAAAAATTTTCCTCCATATGTCGGGAGTAACAGCATATTATCAATAGACTCCTAGAGTAGACACTGCCCTAAAGTTGTTCATGAAGCCACTTCGCATGACAAAAATTGAATGTTAATGATCATCTTAAAAGGTACAACTGAAAGGATTGTGCCACTGGATGTATTCGGATCCCAAGTGTAGAAAAATTTGGTGCGACATTTTTTAGATGGTGCAATGCTATTGCACCATCTGATAAATCCTATCTTGGATTCTTAAAAAAAAATTGCTTTCAAGGGAAAGATAATTAAAGTACAATCACAATAATATAGCAGTTATAAAATGTGCATGGTATAAGAAGTTTGTGCTTAAAACATTTTTAACATGACAATGATTATTGCACGTCTTTGTGTTTAAAACATTTTTTACAGGACAATGATTATTGCACGACACGATAACTGATTACTGAGAATTTTAATATAAACCGAAACAATATAATAAACAAACATAACTTAATGATATATTATCAGTGTGAATTTTTTAATAGTGCCTTAACGGGGGATGTACATTTTTTTTAATAGTGTCTTCACATAGGAAGTTAATTTTTTTTAATAGTGGTTCAAAACGAGTAGCCTATGTAATCATTATGACTAACGAATACAATATGTGGATGTATATTTGTACAGTGTTATTCACTTACAATAAAAAAGGTATCTATAAGGTATCTATAGAAAAAAAGGTATAGGTTTTATTAAAATCCATTGTTTAAAAAAACGGTGTACAAATAGAGGATATATTTCATTATAAAAAATAAATTATCCCTTGTCGGATACCGCAATTATTATTTGGTCAACACGTATCGTTGTTCTGAGATGTTCGAAGCCAACGTTTAAACCTGTATTGAATATCCTTCTGTGACATAGCCTGAATGGTTCCCCGACATGAAAATACAAGTACTGGTAATGGATCGCTGCCCTTCCCCCTTCCTCCACTATAGCTGAATGCAGATATGGAAATGTACATACTCATAAAAGTGACAGTTCCGTTAGAATGGCAGCTAGTTTAACTAAATAGATGGGCAAATGTTTAGAAACGTCAATGAAAGGAATACTATAGAGGGTGGTTGACACGCGTAATTATTTATAAACAGGGACGGCATCAATTTGGAGTATGTAGAAATATTTTTGATCAGCACATCCATTGTTGACATGCCGATTGTAAACACATTAGAAACTCAACTGTGATAGACAAATGCAATCCGAGGATGCTTTACCTTTTTAAGCGTGCTATCTTGTAGAAATGCAGAAATGGGTAAACTCTAATATCTTTTCCTTATTAAAGTAATACTTGTTTCATCCAATTCGATGCAACCCTTGGCTTTTAATGTACCCATAGTGAAATTTTGACGGCTTTGCATGAGAACATTTTTCGTTTTTGTTTTATAATATTCAGTAGATCGCTTACGGGTGAAAAAGCAAAATTGCTTGTTCCCATCGGGCAATGCTGTTTTTTGCTTATAAAAATATAAGTAGCTAACCATTTTCAACGCTCTACTAGATACATTAGTTGCAATGAAATCGAAGGCGGCTATCAGTCTGTTGTTCCTTGTTAGCGGTAATCATCATATATATATCACGAATATTGATTTTTCTTGTTATTCCCATTCTGTTACTCCAATTCTATGAAGTAAAATAATTGCATAGTGTGCAGTATCGATATTACACCTGTTGTGTTGCAAATTGCAAAAGGAAGCTTGAAAATCAGCTTGTAAAGGAGGCACCCGGAACCGGCGCTCTACATACGCGGTACTCCGAGGATAAAGACATATATATTCAAGCAAACGTACCAACTATTTAAAACAAAACCGGTCGAGCGATCGAAGCTGTACTGTTTTTCCATCGTTTACTCACTTGCGCCTTGTTTGTGTTCTTCTAATGTGTTCCTTTTATTTTATCACTTTATCGCTGTAGCCGACACGAAAGTAAGTACGGAGGCAATTTGGAAAAACTTCGGAGCATCGATTCGCAATTTATAATAAATCTGGGATCGAAATTAATCGAGAAAAGAAGGATTATTTTACAACAAAGAATTCGCACGTATAATCCATCCAGCATCAACTCTCAGCTTTTTTTCAGCAGCATTGGAATACTGTCATACAAGTTCCCTGAATAAGCGTGCGACGAAATATGTAAGAAATGTTCTTTCACGCCGTTTTCCATAAATAGAAAAACATTTTGAAGTTCGTCGTTCTTCCTCGTGTAGGTCGTGCAAAAAGTATGGTGTCGATAAGTAATCGTCGAGATGTTTCAACTTTGCAAACGATTCGTAATTCTACCATTTTAACTAGCATTGTAGTGAATTAAGGGAAACTGGAAATTCTCCGAAACTAGTGAAACCCAGTCGAGACTCAATGAGCTCACAATTATACGAGATAATTCGACAATAAACGGGCTTATACAGAACAAGACTACGCCTGGTGTGCGACAGCACATCGAATTCTGGACCTAGGCTCAAATAAATGGTCCACGCATCATACACGTCATATATCCTACCTAATAATTCAATATGATGGCAATCATCGCAAAAAATTTTTTCGACAAAATATATTTCTTGGTGTCAATAATCGTTATAACTTATATCTGTTACGAATATCAATTTAACTCATTTCCATTTCATGCTTTTTGTCTTGTAATAATTGCATTTTTTGTTTACGCAAAATGTTATTTAACAGCAATAAAAAATTGTTCCTTCATAAGAAAATTTCAGTGATTTTGTATAATGCAATAGTTTCTAATGATCTTCATGATAATTAAACTACATAAATATGGCAACGTGGCGAAAAATTTAGGTTAAACATTTCTTTTTTACAATTTATGCACTAAATGGGAAATTACCGTAAACACGAAATGTGAGTAAAATGTAATTCTCAATATCGTTCGGTGATGAGATAAATTCTGAATTATTTTAATGAAAAAGGAGAAAACGTGGGGACAAATAAAATTTATTGGTATAGACCGGAGTAAACAGATTAACGAAGGATGTGAAGGGGGGTACACAGTTGTCGCAATTCTGCATTTAGCGTACTGAGACTTATTCACGGACTGTTAGATGCAAAGAATTGAATTCATTCCAAGACGTGACTTTATCATCCGTAACTAATTGACAGTAGTTACATCTACATCGTCATACACATAAAACGAGCATGCGACGTTCAACGTTCTAGAAGTAATTGCCCGGCAAAAAATGCATCGATCAGGAGCTCCCATGATATACAGCATAAGCTGGTAATATACAGCATAAGCAGGGAATCAAGAAACCAGTGAGAGCGGTACTTTAGCATAAATTACGAAAATGTTGTGCTGACATTTTAAGGAAGTACGACTCTTTCATTGGTTGACATTTTCAGGATGTACAACTATTTCTTTGGTGTCATTAATGTTGAATATTCGTACCACCGATTCTAATTTACCATATTTGGGAGCAGCAGACTTGGGAGCAGCCTTCATCGTATTGAGGCCATGTGCCACACGCCAGAAAATTTCGACCCGGCCGCTCGTTACGTCGGTAGAGCAGATCTCGCAGGTTTTAGCTACGAGTCACTACCGACGGACGGCACAGCGCTCTCAAATTCGGTCCGATGCTTTGCACTGGGACGAACAGTCGAATAGACGACGATCACTGAGCGCGCGTGTGTGTGTGTTCGCTATGACGGTCGCGTGCAGAAAGAATATACAGGGTGAGGCACTAACTGCTGCCACCTTGAATATCTCTGTAATTATCGACGTCACAAAAAAATGTTTGAAACAAAAGTTGTACCGTATGAAAGGGGTCATCAAATGCGACCTTTTTTTTATCTCAGTGGAGGCGCTGTCGCACAGTAAAGGTCACCTCCACTATTTTAAATGGGACGGTACATTTTTTTTTCAACTATCTTGTAGAGCATCGAAAACTGCATAAAAAACATTTAGGGGTCAAAGTTGTTCAAGGTCATTTAAAATAAAAAAGTGACATGAACTTTATTTTTATGTGAAATTACTTTTATTGGCAGTACTGTGAATAAAGGTAATTTCACATAAAAATAAAGTTCATGTCACTTTTTTATCTTAAATGACCTTGAACGACTTTGAAATTATCTTTAATCACAGTAATGTGAATAAAGGTAATTTCACATAAAAATAAAGTTCATGTCACTTTTTTATTTTAAATGTCCTTGAACGACTTTGACCCCTAAGTGTTTTGTTATGCAGTTTGCGATGCTCTACAAGAATAGTGAAATAAAATGTACCGTCCCATTTAAAAAAGTGGAGGTGACCTTTACTGTGCGACAGCGCCTCCACTGAGATAAATAAAATGCTCGCATTTGATGACCCCTTTAGTACGGCACAACTTTTGTTTCGAATATTTTTTTGTGACGTCGATAATTACAGAGATATTCAAGGTGGCAACGGTTAGTGCCTCACCCTGTATAAAAGCATATGGCAATTCCGTCCAGGTTCAAGGATTATAAACATTTTCAGCAATCCACGTTGTGAGAGGCCCGCTGGACGAAAAAGCGGTGATATCCTATAGTATATTGTTTAAACAATACAGCTCCATCGCTTTTCTCACCGCGGTCAGAAATTCCATTTCGATCGAAAATTCTAGTAAGCGTTATCGTAAGAACGTGCTCTGTCAAACGTAGCGGCATTAAACAGTTTTGTTAAATTGTTTTAAAAAATGAGTTTATGATACAGGCATGATGCGTATCGTCGCGGAATTCGATTTTATCTGAATTGTTTAGCAATCTCGATCGCTAGAAACGCGCTTTATAGAAAAATAGTAAAGTAACGCAATTTTAAATTATTTCAACGAACAGGCTTGAGCAGTATATAGAATTTCGATGCCGTTTATCTTCGATGAATTCGATATCGGCCAAATTCTCGAGCAAACCGAATCGTTGAAGACTCACTCGTTAAAAGAGTGGGGAAATTTATTGCTTAAGCAATTAACGACTCAGCATTTCTTCTCTCCATCGACTTTTCTCTTAGGGAGGTTCTACTGGGATCACATCCTTTAGCAATGGAAATCGCTACAGATTCGCTCTATAGAAGAGCGGTAGAATAATGCTATTTTATATTATTTAAACAAATAGGCCTGACTCGATTTAATTTCTCAGCGACAGCCATCGGTGAATACCAGATTACGGTCGCAGTATACTCGCACAGCTAGAGACTCGTCCCTAGAAGAGTGGTCACATTTCACCATTATTTGTTTAAATACATTTAAACGAATAAGCTCAAGCGGTATTAATTTTCTCGGTGCTGTTTATCGTCGATGAATTCGATTTCGGCCAAATTCTCGAGCGAACGAGATCGCTCGAGACTCACTTGCTAAAAGAGTGTTGAAATTTATTGTTTAAACAACAAAACAATTCGGCATTCCTTCTCTCCGCCGACTTTTGTCTCTGAGGAGTTCTACGAAAGTCTTATTCTCTCGCAATAAGGATTGCCAGAGACTCGCTCTACATATGAGTGGTGGATTTTTGCGATTTTAAACTGTTCGAACAAATAGGCTCGACTTTAACTATTTTTTCGACGACGACTATCGAGCGCAGTTTTGCAATTTGAAACTGTTTGAGAGAATAGGCTCGATACTAATACTTTTTTTCGACGATAAGGCCCTCCAGCCCGGTGAGCCGGCGACCCCGTTTAGAAAAAAATCGAACCGAACTAGTTGAGGTCAAATAATTGCATCATTTTATTTAAGTTTTACCCAAGCAAGCATAAAGAAATATTTTGATAAAACGAAGTATTTCCTATGTCGCAATTTGCATGAAAAGTACGTACTTCACTACTTACATTGAATAGATTTTCAAATTCCGCAATTGAGTGAATGTTGACTAAAAGCAATATATTGCATTTGCCGGTCAATACATAATCAGAGGAATACTGGACGGTCAATATTTACTACCTACTAGAAGATAATATCATTGTCAATCTAAAACGTCGATTTGAGAGTCTACGGTTAGCTCATGCAGTTGATGCGTTTTTTGAAATTAAATACATAGAACGAAAAGGATTTCTTCAATAATAATAGACAAATCTTAATCATTCATAAATAAGTCTTAGGTGCTGGACCGATGATCATGAAAAAATATTGACAAAATGCTATTACTACCCGTGTGCGAATATCGGTATAGCGCCAGAGATATCAATACGGCCCAGCATTGTGCAAGTCCTGGCGACTGACTCTCAGTTAGCGGTACTGCCCCAGTATTGGAAACCGAACGCATCGGTACCGTCCCAGTCTTGGTTACCGAGTCTTGGGTGAAGTACTACCCCAGTATTGTTAAACAATTTTATCAGTACGGTGCCAGTTCTGGCAACCAATGTTGGTTGAGTCTTGGCTGGATGTACTGCCTCAGCAGTGGCAACTGAAAGTACCAGTACCGTGCCAGTGTCGATTACCAATTGTTGGGTTAAGTACTGTCCCAGTATTGGTAAACAATTTTATTAGTGCCGTGCCATTCTTGGTAATCAAAGTTGGTTGAGTTTCGGCTGGAAGTACTGCCCCAGCATTGGCAACAGTACCACGCCAGTCTTGATTACCGAGTATTGGGTCAAGTACTACCCCAGTATGGGCAAACAATTTTATTAGTACACTACCAGTCTTGGTAACCAAGGTTGGCTGAGTCTCGGCTAGACGTACTTCCCCAGTATTGGCAATACTACCATACCAGTCTTGGTTACCAAGTTTTGGGTTAAGTACTGCCCCAGCATTGGTAAACAATTTCATCAGTACAGTGCCAGCCTTGGTAACCAAGGTTGGTTGAGTTTCGGCTGGAAGTACTGCCCCAGAATTGGCAACAGTACCACGCCAACATTGGTTACCGAGTCTTGGGTCAAGTACTACCCCAGCATTGGCAAACAATTTTATCAGTACAGTGCCAGTCTTGGTAACCAAGGTTGGTTGAGTTTCGGCTGGAAGTACTGCCCAAGAATTGGCAACAGTACCACGCCAGCCTTGGCTACCGAGTCTTGGGTCAAGCACTACCCCAGTATTGGCAAACAATTTTTATTAGCACAGTGCCAGCCTTGGCACCCAAGGTTGGTTGAGTCTCGGCTGGTCGTACGGCCCCAGCATTGGCAATAGTACCATACAAGCCTTGGTTACCGAGTCTTGGGTTAAGTACTGCCCCAGTATTGGTAAATAACTACATTAGTACAGTGCCAGTCTTGGTAACCAAGGTTGATTGAGTCTCGGCTGGAAGTACTGCCCCAGCATTCTCAACAGTACCATGCCAGTATTGGTGACCGAGTCTTGGGTTAAGTACTGCCCCAGTACTGGCAAACAATGTCATTAGTACAGTGCCAGTCTTGGTAACCAAGGTTGGTTGAGTCTCGGCTGGAAGTACTGCCCCAGAATTGGCAACAGTACCATGCCAGTATTGGTTACTGAGTCTTGGGTTAAGTACTGCCCCAGTATTGGTAAACAATTTTATGAGTACAGTGCCAGTCTTGGTAACCAAGGTTGGTTGAGTCTCGGCTGGAAGTACTGCCCCAGCATTGGCAACAGTACCATACCAGCCTTAGTTACCGAGTCTTAGGTTAAGTAATGTCCTAGTATTGGTAAACTCTGTGTGCTGGGCCGACATATGATTACATATCATTGGCGTACCGACTATTTAATCTCACATATATATTTTGAAAATATTTATTCACAATATGTTCTTTACATTTCTCAATCATTCAAGATGCAAGAATGTTACAGCATATCTACTTCCTTCAATCGATAATAGTATACATTTCTCATAAACGGTGCGATGGTCTAGTGGTTAGCGTGCTTGCCACTAAACGTGCGGACTGGAAGGTCCCGGGTTCAAAACCCAGTCGCGTACACTTTGTCGTGGAATGTTTTCCTTCGGCATTTCGCAGCGACATAAGAAATAAGACTAGTTCCACGACTGGGAGGGCGAACTTGATGACCGCCTGAATTGGTATCGGTGGTCCGCAGTTTCCCTATACCCCGGACAGATATGTCATGGTGAATACGATACAGAGGGGGAAGTCGGTTGCGGCCGCAGGTGGGGGGGGGGGGGGCGGGGGAGGAATTGGAGGTAGACGGAGGAGTAGTTGCAGAACAGGCGATATGTAAGGCTGGGTGTAGTGGAATGGGAAGTGGAAAGTTGATGCGGATTGGGGCTCGTTAAAAGGGGAAGACCCTCTTCGGCTGGAACAAAACCAATCAAAAAAAAAGTTTCGTTGAAGAAATTCAGCGTCCTATTTTATGAATGTAAATAAATGTATAAACATGTACCGGCAAAGTACTGATTTGGGGTTTGTCTCAAGACTAGCAATAATGTCTGGCCCAAAACTGGGCACGTATTCTGAGCCAATACCCGTAAACGGTGTCGGGCCGATTCGCGGCACCATAAGTTGAACCGGTGGTAACAAACAAAAGTTGTATCAATACTGATTTGGACTTGGGCAAGGCTTGGCCCTTGGTAGCCTGCCAGTATTGGCAGTTCTGGCAT
This sequence comes from Ophion costatus, assembly GCA_951751655.1. Classification (NCBI taxonomy): domain Eukaryota; kingdom Metazoa; phylum Arthropoda; class Insecta; order Hymenoptera; family Ichneumonidae; genus Ophion; species Ophion costatus. The sequence goes on along the minus strand of OX632358.1, from coordinate 12,951,188 downwards.
CAGTACAGTGCCAATACCAAGCCAGTTTGCAATACGTACATGAGTACTGATTACTACTGAATACTATTACTATTGGTACTTCTTACTATGTTGTTTGTACTATTTTACTATTTTTGTATTATTTTATTGGTACTATTGGAACTTACACGAGAAAATATTAAGCAATTATGAGGGTTTTTGAAAACTAAGGTACAATTATTCTACATTTATCAAACTGTAGGCATACTTTAATCGTATATTTAAATATACAAAACGATTTTGTAAAATTAATTTATTATCAAAATGGCGCAGCTGTGGGAGAGTGTTACAGTAAGGCTGCCGTGGGAGTTGCGAATCGGCGTGCAGCTAGCTTCCCGTAGACTTTGATTTGCAAAAAAATTAGAAAATAAATTCACCTAGACGATGCCCAGTTTCTGTTTGACAGTAATCGAAATGAAGAAAATTCAAATTTGTGACAATGGCTCGCATTTAAAAAGAAAATATTTCATGCAATATTTCTGTGCAATTTGCACCGTAACAGTAGTTTTTTCCCTACTTTCTCGAAAACAGTTCTTGTCAAGTAGGAGGTAGCAATATCACCAATATTTCTACCAAGTTTCAACTCAATCGGCTTAATGGTTTATGAACAATCGTGTACACCAATTTAGAAAACGCGTTTGAAGTTTACATATAATTCGAATTTACGAATTATTTAACGAATTTACGAATAACTAATTACTTAAGTAATCTGTTACAAAGTAATCGAGTTATTAATTACAGTTGTAATTGTAATTCTTAGTTGCTAATTTAATTACTTTTTACCCATCTCTGTCTACCCCTCTGCGCTTTCGCTTCTACCTACGAGTACCTCCGAATTGGAGTGGTGGGCACAGCCTTGACGGGCTGTATCGTTTGAAGTTTTTCGTATTTCCCTTTTAAACTTCCGGAAAATATTCAACATATATAGTTTTATTTTTTAAGAAAAAAACTTAACAGATTTCTTATCATTGTAAATGCACATCCTGCCTTAAACATTGATAAAATGAATGTCTTAAATTTAAAAAAGCATACGAAAGGTGTACCACCCTAACTTATATACATTTTTCTACCCAGGAACAGTACTCCCAATGAAATCCGCCTATTATAAGAGAAGTTTTTGCTGCCATGGGGCGAATATAAATGTGGCCTAGAAGCACAATGCTTCAGGAATAATTCTCCCATATGCCACTAATGAACATTGGCATGATATTGTTAGAAAAAATTTCAGCTGAAAAAGAGTTATGTCGATTTGCAGAAAAAATAAGATTTATTTAATTGCGAATCTACTCAAAATAAATTTTAAAGACCGGTACCATGAATGATGAAAAATTAGTTGATTATTCTTTAAGATATTGCTAGAGTTCGATATTAATTTTACCAGCAACTTACATTGACATTGAATTGTTATATAAAACTAGTTACTTCGCATTTAAAAAAAATGTTTTACTTGCACAGCCTTTTCGGATTTTTACGAGGATCCACTGGTATATGTATATGTCCACCGCTCTACACTTGTGCTTTCCTTCCATCGTTTCCCCCCACATTGCGGCCGCAGCCGACTTCCTCCTCTGCATCAAATTCACCATACATATCTGCCATGGGCATAGGGAAACTGCGGAGAACCTATACCCAAACAGCCGGTTTGCAAGTTCGCCTCCCAGCATGGAACTAGTCGCCTTTTGTCGAGTAAATGTCGAAGAAAAACATTTCACGAAGAAAGTATGCGCGTACTGAGATTCGAACCCGCGACCTTCCGATCCGCTGGCCAGCGCGCTAACCACCAGACCAACGCACCGGATTTTAGTTACATTTAATATAAGGGAGCTATTTTTTACCCTACTAGACCGATCGTTGTACAAATTGCCCCTTGCGAAGGCTTGCTACACAAACGCCCGGCGTAACAAGTAACTATTAAGGTAGTTCTGTAGTTTTGGGGAAATCTTAGGAATTGGCTGAAATCTAAGTATGGTGTAAATACTAAACACCTAAAAATGCAATTCGATTCACCGTTTAGTTAATGAGATAATTGCAATTGAATATGAGTATTTTTGAACGCGATCCCTATACCTAACACGTAAACCGAAAGCAGTTTGCTCGCATTTCTCGATACACGTTCTAAACGGATCTTAGAATTTCAAAATAAAAACACACGTACACGCAGTACTATTGTGGGATTGATTTTTTTAAACATGGCAAACTTTGACCGTTCAGTTTCGGAGATATCAACTTAAGAAAAGTGGTAATTTTATTCCACACCGAACTCGGGCCCACCTATCTGTACGGAATGTCAACAGTGTGTGCTGCAGCCAGCTGATCGGCGCGTGGTCTGGGAACTCGAAGCAGGTTTTCTCCCCCGAGTTCTAGTAATTCTGAAACGGATGTAAAATAAATTTATTCTGCAAACAAATTTAATTTGTTACATTTATGCATGTATTTTTTCGTGTTATATATATTTATATACACTGCTCCCATAAATTAAGGGATATTTGAAAAATCGCAAATTTTTGGGTGATTTTCAACAAGGCATAACTCGGAGAAAGATGGTCGTACAAAAAATAAAAAAAGGAAAGTGTAGCTAGAAGTGTCTAGTCTTCAGATTTGGACTGCAACATTTTTTAGCGTGGGCGGTTTTCAAGTAATCATCCAAAAACGAAGGAAAATTTCTTTTCCAAATTTTTGCTCGTCTTTGAAATGGTCTGCGGACTTCAACATTTTTTTTCTCATGCGATCAAAAACTTTTACACAATTTAATCAACTTCAATTTGATATTTTAACGAGCTCCGTACGATCATTTGGCGCGGAGTAATCGTCGATTAAACCAAAAAAGTCCATTTTAACTTTGACAATCAATTACTTGGGAACTAGTGATCGTATAGCAAATGAAAGTAGGGTTTTGGAAACTGCAAAACATTCTCCATGACATGAATTAGTGGCTGTTGATAAAAAAAATGTTTTGGAAGTGACGATGTTGACTCAAAAAAAGTTGAACATTAGAGAATTTAAGGATATTTGGAAAATTTGGTACAACTTTGAATATAATGCATGAACGAAGGATATCGTCGGTAATTTTTTAACCTCGAAGTGTCCCAAAAATCACCGAAACAAGTAGTTTTTCAATTTTTATTCATTTTTTCAACTTTATAATGGTTTTTTAGCAATAATACATAATTTTTATATACAATGACATCAATAGTAGTGTGATGGGGCCGATTCTACTGCAAACTTCCTACTACCGACATGTTACCGACATTTAGCCGTAAATCGAACAAAAAAAACGGTCGCTAAGGTAGGGATTTTGGGGTAGAATAGACCCCTGCATTATCGACTGTCGATGTCTACTTACCGACAGATGGTGGGGCTCTCTGCTTACCGACCGATGGTGTGGCTCTCTGCTTACCGACCGCTGGCGGGGGGGGGGGGGCTCTCTGCTTACCGACCGATGGTGATCCCCGCCGCCGACGCAAGGGGGGGGGTGAACACGGGGACCCACGACCGACTCCTAGCGAGGCCGCGCAACGACTGACAAAGAGTCGAAGTGCTTTTTAGTAAAAGAGACTTCCCCTCCCGCCAGAAGGAGGGAATGGCGGTAGGACGAGTGGAGGGGGGCTGATTTCTCAGAAATCCTTTCCGTGGCCCGACGAAAAGCCCCCTCCCCCTCCAACAGTCAGCGGGGAGAAGAATAGGGAGGGGGGCTGATTTCTCAGAAATCGTTTTAAAAATTTGTGGATGGTGAGTCATCGGGCGTCTTCTGCGGCTTGACACCCACCCCCCCGCCCACCCCGCCGCCCCCGTGCGATAGTTTAGCTTATACATTGACGCGTTGAAACCTGTCAGCGACTTGAGGTGTTGTTTCTGATAAGTTGAATCCCTGGGGAGGGGGTGTTTAAACATTGATTATCCAGTCGAAATGGCGGTTGGATTACGTCAGATTTTTTCTAAGAATTACGTGGAGATTAACGTTTGTGTGTGTGTGTGTGTGTGTGTGTGCGTGTGTGTGGTGGTGAGGCTTCCGACGCGCGACACTTTTCTGCGCTCGGACCCCCCCCCCCTCCCCAATTAGTAGGTGATAGGAGGAAATAAACAGATAAAAAAAACCGCTGTTTATACTGGAGCCATGCGATGTTTCGCGCGCGTGCAAAAACACACCCGCACCCACCCACCCACCCACACACACACACACACACACACACACACACACACACACACACACACACACACACACACACACACACACACACACACACACACACACACACACACACACACACACACACACACACACACACACACACACACACACCTTGCAGATGCTGCGCTTGGCAAAGACCCCCCCCCAATCAAATGCGATATCGGTAACCGTCGTCTCGGCCGCCATGAGAAATAAGTGGGGGTGTCTAGAAAAATATTTGTCAGTATAGCCTCCCCGCCGACATGAGTCATTTCAGAGATTCAAAAAATGCCGTTTCTCAAAATTTGAATAAGTTTGCCTACGATCAATTTCGAAACGGTCCTCCTCCCCCCTCCCGCTCAAAAGTTCCATAGATCGAAGGGAGTGAAGCATTTAACGATAATGTTCATCCCGGGCGATACGGAGCTGTACGTGATTCGCGGAAAAAATAAGCTCTTGTCGAGAAGTTGCTGCGGAAGACTGCGCAATAAAAACGACCATGCGGTGCAGCGAAAAACAACATTCGTCCAAGAGACGGGAATTAAGAGTGCGCATCGAACGATTGTTGAGAGACATTCAACAATTGAAGGGGGAAATAGACTCGTCGGCGCAGATGCATTCGCCGAGGATGATATTTGATAAAATTAATTTGGAGCCTCGGCCCGCGAAAAATCTCCTCACCGACAAAAGTCATTGGTCGAAGGCATTTCGGGAAAAAAATGTCGAGTACGAGATTGAAAAGAGAGCACCGTCTCGCTGCTTGGAACTCGATCTTGTGTATGCAAACTCGATGTTCGAGCGGGCGCGCATACACTCACACACACGCGCGCGCGCGTACGAGGTTGTGTAGAGATCTTCTTCTCATATATATATATATATATATATATATATATATATATATATATATATATATATATATATATATATATATATATATTCGCGAGCCCTTCTGCATAGGCATTTGATTTCAATTCATCGAGTAGTCGTGACCATGGATGATTGCGATAAAATTATCGATCGTTGAGGGGTGCGCGGAACACTTTCTCTCACGTGGAGAAGTGGCAAAAGTTCTGTGACGTGCATGTCAAACTCTTGGGGCAAACATTGAAAAAACCAGAGCTCGACATCAGTTAAAAACTTAAAATTCAATCGACAATAGCGAAATTGTTGTCGTTGAGGGAAAAATTCGTGCGTGGAGCAAGCAGCGCCGGTGAAAGCGGTGCTGGTGTGAGCGATGCTCGTGATAAACTCAAGTGGGTCGATCTCGAGGCGGCATTCAAAAATCGCATAAAGACAGGCTCGATCGTGAATTTCGAGCACAAAGATGTGCACAGTTTCCTCGAAGATGCGATGCGCGTGGTAGTATCAAAACTCGACAATATCGTGCGCGAGGAGGGTAACGTGAAAGTGAATGTGACTTTAGCGTGCAAATTTCACCTCATGAAGGTGGATGAAACCATTGAGGAGGAAAAGACATTTCAAACAAAAAACGCAATCATTCTGCGATCGAGCGACATTGCCGAGTGGTTCATCGAGCACGTCCAAGCAAAACTCTTCGCAAAAATCGAGGACTTTCAGGAAAAAGAGTCGGGATGGACGTTACACGAAATCTCACATCTACTTGTGAACATCAACAAGTACGAACCACTAGGAGGAAGCTTGTCCACCTACACGCGTCTCCCACAAGATATACAGATGATACGAGCCATCATCAATATCGAAAACAATGACCCCTATTGTTTTCTCTGGTCCGTCACCGCAGCTCTCTCCCCACCGCCGAGGAGGCATCCCGAACGTACGACTTCGTATCCTCATTACAGCGAGGTGCTCAACTACGAAGCCTCCGATTATCCAATGAGCTTATTGAAGATTACAAAATTTGAGCGATCGAATGGCTTATCGATCCATGTGTATGGCATTGATGGTGCGACCAAAGACGGCATTAGTAAAATTGTGCCGATATATCTGAGTAAGCAATTATCAGATAAACCGACGATTCATCTACTCATGATCAAGGCGGAAATCGATGAGGAGGAGGAGGATGCCGTTCCTAAGGTGTATCATCATTTCGCGTGGATTAAAAACATGTCGCGACTCTTGAGTGTGCAGGCGTCGAGGAAAGGACACCACCTATGGATTTGCGACCGGTGCTTGTGCCACTTCATCACAGAAGAAATATTGCAACGGCACAAAGAGGACTGCAGTATTAATCGTCGTGGTACTTTTCCCGAAGGTACGAATACAATATTGAAATTCAAAAATGACAAGCACAAGGAAATAGTTCCATTTGTAATTTATGCGGATTTGGAATGTTTGCTCGAACCTGTCACATCACCACAGGCTAACACTGTAAATTATCAGAAGCACACCCCTCACAGTATTGCGTACTATAAGCATTGCAGTTTCAATGACGCTCTCTCGGAGTACAAGGCGTTTCGTGGAAATACCTGTATCGAATGGCTCATGCGTGAATTAGAAGGAATCGCCAGCTCATTGTACGACATTTTTCAAACTAAAGTACCAATGAGACCTTTGAATAGCGATGAAAGTCAAAGTTTCAAGTTGGCCGACAAATGTCACATTTGCAAGAAACCATTTGCGCCCACGAACGTGAAAGTGCGAGATCATTGTCACTTTACGGGCAAATTCCGCGGTGCCGCTCATCAAGAATGTAATTTGAATTACAAAATTGCCCACGTAGTGCCGATAGTTTTTCACAACTTGTCGGGATACGACGCACACTTTTTGATAGTAGCATTGGCTCGAACCCTCGAAGGATCCATGAGTCTTTTGCCAATTAACAAGGAGAAATATATTTCATTTTCGAAGTGCGTCAAAGGTACAAGCGTGCAATATCGATTCATCGACTCTTTGCGATTCGTGCCGAGTAGCATCGAAAAATTAGCATCATACCTGAAAAGCGGTCAAAAAATAGTAACACGCAAGCATCGCGCTAACGCAACGGAATTTGAATTGTTGACGAGAAAAGGCGTTTTCCCCTATGACTACGTGAACTCTTGGATGCGACTCGATGAGACCGAATTGCCCGCGAAAGAGAAATTTTTCTCCACATTAAGTAATGAAAATATTTCGGTAGACGATTACGCGCACGCGTGCAAAGTTTGGACTGTCTTTAATCTTAAAACTTTGGGTGAATATTCCGACTTGTATTTGAAAACTGATGTACTCCTACTGACAGATATTTTTGAGAATTTTTGACGAAATTGCATCGACACGTACGACTTCGATCCATTGCACTATTTTACCGCACCCGGTCTATTCTTTGATACGATGTTTAAATGTACCGATGTAGAACTCGAGCTCTTGCTCGACGTTGACATGTTAATGTTCATCGAGAAAGGTATTCGCGGTGGCGTAGCGCAGTGCTGCAATAGGTACGCGAAAGCAAATAATCGCTATATGCGAGATGATTTTGAATCAAACGAGCCCGCGTCATACTTGATGTATTACGATGTCAATAATCTGTATGGTGCGGCTGTGTGTGAGTCAATGCCGTACGGCTCGTTCGCTTGGGAAGAAAAATTCGAGCAATGTATCCAGGATATTCTAGACGACGCTGAAACGGGATACATCTTGGAGGTCGATTTGGAGTATCCTCGGGAGTTACACGACACTCACAAGGATCTGCCCTTGTGCCCGCAACACTACGTCCCTCCTGGGAGCACTCAAACAAAATTAACGACCACGCTGCTGCCAAAAGAAAATTACGTAATTCACTATAGAAATTTGAAACAATGCTTGAGATTGGGATTGCGCGTTGCAAAAATGCACAGAGTCCTCAAATTCAAACAGCGCGCTTGGTTAAAAAAGTACATCGATGTAAATACGGAATTGAGGAAGCGATCTGACAATGATTTTGAGAAAAATTTTACGAACTCATGAACAATGCGGTCTTCGGTAAAACAATGGAAAATGTGAGGAAACATCGGGAAGTGCGACTCGTGACAAAGTGGAAGCGCAGATCGCCAAGCCTACGTTTCATAGCTGCACCATATTTGACAAAGACATCGTTATAATCGAGCTCAATCAAGCGTGCGTTCTATTCAATAAGCCTATATACACAGGATTTTCCATTCTCGATATCTCCAAACTCTGGATTTACGATTTTCACTACAACTACATGCGTGAACGATTCAACGATCGAGCAAAATTATTGTACACAGACACTGATAGTCTCATCTATCACATCAGCGTGCCCGACATTTATGAAACGATCAAGTTTGACACGTCTGATTATCCGCCAATTAATCCGTACAATATGCCTTTGCGCAATAAGAAAGTATTAGGTCTCATGAAAGATGAGAATAATGGTCGTATTATGACGGAATTTGTGACCTTGAGAGCGAAATTGTACTCGTTTAAAATTCTCGATTGTGACGATGCGAAGAAAAGAGCTAAGGGTGTAAGGCGGTCAACCCTGAAATCCATCGCATTCGACGATTTTAAAAATTGCTTGTTTGCGCATGAAAATCTCGTCAAGGTGCAACAATTGATCATGAGTAAATAACACATTGTTCATACGGCGATGCAAAATAAAGTCGCTCTCAGCTGGAGAGATGACAAAAGAATGCTAATTCCAGATTCCACGGACACTCTTCCATGGGGTTATGCTCATATGTAAACTGAATAAAAAGAAAACTGTCTATATGTGCGTGTGTGTTTGAAGACTCATTTTTCCTATTCCCTCTCCGGGGGAACAGCGACTGATATCGGACCCATTCTAGATGTAAGTAAACGTTGGCTCACTCTTTAACGTCTCCTCTCCCGAGAGTACGATTTGTTCGGTCCTTTGGGGGGGTGGGGTGGGGGGGGGGGGGGGGGGGGGGGTAAAACGACGCATGGATTTTTTCAAACATTTAATAAAATCATTTTTTCACAAATCTCCTCTGTCGGTCCAACTGTTGTGCGTATCGTCGAAACCTAGCCACTTGACGAGCTTTCGATTTCCACGCTTCTTCACCACCTTCTCAACGAGGTAAATATCGGGATACTTGACTTTCTGGAGCTCCTCTTCGTAGAAGCAGCCGGCGATGGGTTCATCCCGATGGTCTCTGAGATTGTACGTCGTTGGATTCGTTCTTTTCACTCTGCATATCGTGAATACTTCCGTTGTCCAATTTGGCGTATAACCCTTTTCAAATACATTCTTAAATTTGCTAATTCGCACATTATCGCCAATTGAGAATTTTTGCGATCGTCGTCGTCGTCGTCGTCGTCGTCGTCGTCGTCGTCGTCGTCGTCGTCGTCGTCGTCGTCGTCGTCGTCGTCGTCGTCGTCGTCGTCGTCGTCGTCGTCGTCGTCGTCGTCGTCGTCGTCGTCGTCGTCGTCGTCGTCGTCGTCGTCGTCGTCGTCGTCGTCGTCGTCGTCGTCGTCGTCGTCGTCGTCGTCGTCGTCGTCGTCGTCGTCGTCGTCGTCGTCGTCGTCGTCGTCGTCGTCGTCGTCGTCGTCGTCGTCGTCGTCGTCGTCGTCGTCGTCGTCGTCGTCGTCGTCGTCGTCGTCGTCGTCGTCGTCGTCGTCGTCGTCGTCGTCGTCGTCGTCGTCGTCGTCGTCGTCGTCGTCGTCGTCGTCGTCGTCGTCGTCGTCGTCGTCGTCGTCGTCGTCGTCGTCGTCGTCGTCGTCGTCGTCGTCGTCGTCGTCGTCGTCGTCGTCGTCGTCGTCGTCGTCGTCGTCGTCGTCGTCGTCGTCGTCGTCGTCGTCGTCGTCGTCGTCGTCGTCGTCGTCGTCGTCGTCGTCGTCGTCGTCGTCGTCGTCGTCGTCGTCGTCGTCGTCGTCGTCGTCGTCGTCGTCGTCGTCGTCGTCGTCGTCGTCGTCGTCGTCGTCGTCGTCGTCGTCGTCGTCGTCGTCGTCGTCGTCGTCGTCGTCGTCGTCGTCGTCGTCGTCGTCGTCGTCGTCGTCGTCGTCGTCGTCGTCGTCGTCGTCGTCGTCGTCGTCGTCGTCGTCGTCGTCGTCGTCGTCGTCGTCGTCGTCGTCGTCGTCGTCGTCGTCGTCGTCGTCGTCGTCGTCGTCGTCGTCGTCGTCGTCGTCGTCGTCGTCGTCGTCGTCGTCGTCGTCGTCGTCGTCGTCGTCGTCGTCGTCGTCGTCGTCGTCGTCGTCGTCGTCGTCGTCGTCGTCGTCGTCGTCGTCGTCGTCGTCGTCGTCGTCGTCGTCGTCGTCGTCGTCGTCGTCGTCGTCGTCGTCGTCGTCGTCGTCGTCGTCGTCGTCGTCGTCGTCGTCGTCGTCGTCGTCGTCGTCGTCGTCGTCGTCGTCGTCGTCGTCGTCGTCGTCGTCGTCGTCGTCGTCGTCGTCGTCGTCGTCGTCGTCGTCGTCGTCGTCGTCGTCGTCGTCGTCGTCGTCGTCGTCGTCGTCGTCGTCGTCGTCGTCGTCGTCGTCGTCGTCGTCGTCGTCGTCGTCGTCGTCGTCGTCGTCGTCGTCGTCGTCGTCGTCGTCGTCGTCGTCGTCGTCGTCGTCGTCGTCGTCGTCGTCGTCGTCGTCGTCGTCGTCGTCGTCGTCGTCGTCGTCGTCGTCGTCGTCGTCGTCGTCGTCGTCGTCGTCGTCGTCGTCGTCGTCGTCGTCGTCGTCGTCGTCGTCGTCGTCGTCGTCGTCGTCGTCGTCGTCGTCGTCGTCGTCGTCGTCGTCGTCGTCGTCGTCGTCGTCGTCGTCGTCGTCGTCGTCGTCGTCGTCGTCGTCGTCGTCGTCGTCGTCGTCGTCGTCGTCGTCGTCGTCGTCGTCGTCGTCGTCGTCGTCGTCGTCGTCGTCGTCGTCGTCGTCGTCGTCGTCGTCGTCGTCGTCGTCGTCGTCGTCGTCGTCGTCGTCGTCGTCGTCGTCGTCGTCGTCGTCGTCGTCGTCGTCGTCGTCGTCGTCGTCGTCGTCGTCGTCGTCGTCGTCGTCGTCGTCGTCGTCGTCGTCGTCGTCGTCGTCGTCGTCGTCGTCGTCGTCGTCGTCGTCGTCGTCGTCGTCGTCGTCGTCGTCGTCGTCGTCGTCGTCGTCGTCGTCGTCGTCGTCGTCGTCGTCGTCGTCGTCGTCGTCGTCGTCGTCGTCGTCGTCGTCGTCGTCGTCGTCGTCGTCGTCGTCGTCGTCGTCGTCGTCGTCGTCGTCGTCGTCGTCGTCGTCGTCGTCGTCGTCGTCGTCGTCGTCGTCGTCGTCGTCGTCGTCGTCGTCGTCGTCGTCGTCGTCGTCGTCGTCGTCGTCGTCGTCGTCGTCGTCGTCGTCGTCGTCGTCGTCGTCGTCGTCGTCGTCGTCGTCGTCGTCGTCGTCGTCGTCGTCGTCGTCGTCGTCGTCGTCGTCGTCGTCGTCGTCGTCGTCGTCGTCGTCGTCGTCGTCGTCGTCGTCGTCGTCGTCGTCGTCGTCGTCGTCGTCGTCGTCGTCGTCGTCGTCGTCGTCGTCGTCGTCGTCGTCGTCGTCGTCGTCGTCGTCGTCGTCGTCGTCGTCGTCGTCGTCGTCGTCGTCGTCGTCGTCGTCGTCGTCGTCGTCGTCGTCGTCGTCGTCGTCGTCGTCGTCGTCGTCGTCGTCGTCGTCGTCGTCGTCGTCGTCGTCGTCGTCGTCGTCGTCGTCGTCGTCGTCGTCGTCGTCGTCGTCGTCGTCGTCGTCGTCGTCGTCGTCGTCGTCGTCGTCGTCGTCGTCGTCGTCGTCGTCGTCGTCGTCGTCGTCGTCGTCGTCGTCGTCGTCGTCGTCGTCGTCGTCGTCGTCGTCGTCGTCGTCGTCGTCGTCGTCGTCGTCGTCGTCGTCGTCGTCGTCGTCGTCGTCGTCGTCGTCGTCGTCGTCGTCGTCGTCGTCGTCGTCGTCGTCGTCGTCGTCGTCGTCGTCGTCGTCGTCGTCGTCGTCGTCGTCGTCGTCGTCGTCGTCGTCGTCGTCGTCGTCGTCGTCGTCGTCGTCGTCGTCGTCGTCGTCGTCGTCGTCGTCGTCGTCGTCGTCGTCGTCGTCGTCGTCGTCGTCGTCGTCGTCGTCGTCGTCGTCGTCGTCGTCGTCGTCGTCGTCGTCGTCGTCGTCGTCGTCGTCGTCGTCGTCGTCGTCGTCGTCGTCGTCGTCGTCGTCGTCGTCGTCGTCGTCGTCGTCGTCGTCGTCGTCGTCGTCGTCGTCGTCGTCGTCGTCGTCGTCGTCGTCGTCGTCGTCGTCGTCGTCGTCGTCGTCGTCGTCGTCGTCGTCGTCGTCGTCGTCGTCGTCGTCGTCGTCGTCGTCGTCGTCGTCGTCGTCGTCGTCGTCGTCGTCGTCGTCGTCGTCGTCGTCGTCGTCGTCGTCGTCGTCGTCGTCGTCGTCGTCGTCGTCGTCGTCGTCGTCGTCGTCGTCGTCGTCGTCGTCGTCGTCGTCGTCGTCGTCGTCGTCGTCGTCGTCGTCGTCGTCGTCGTCGTCGTCGTCGTCGTCGTCGTCGTCGTCGTCGTCGTCGTCGTCGTCGTCGTCGTCGTCGTCGTCGTCGTCGTCGTCGTCGTCGTCGTCGTCGTCGTCGTCGTCGTCGTCGTCGTCGTCGTCGTCGTCGTCGTCGTCGTCGTCGTCGTCGTCGTCGTCGTCGTCGTCGTCGTCGTCGTCGTCGTCGTCGTCGTCGTCGTCGTCGTCGTCGTCGTCGTCGTCGTCGTCGTCGTCGTCGTCGTCGTCGTCGTCGTCGTCGTCGTCGTCGTCGTCGTCGTCGTCGTCGTCGTCGTCGTCGTCGTCGTCGTCGTCGTCGTCGTCGTCGTCGTCGTCGTCGTCGTCGTCGTCGTCGTCGTCGTCGTCGTCGTCGTCGTCGTCGTCGTCGTCGTCGTCGTCGTCGTCGTCGTCGTCGTCGTCGTCGTCGTCGTCGTCGTCGTCGTCGTCGTCGTCGTCGTCGTCGTCGTCGTCGTCGTCGTCGTCGTCGTCGTCGTCGTCGTCGTCGTCGTCGTCGTCGTCGTCGTCGTCGTCGTCGTCGTCGTCGTCGTCGTCGTCGTCGTCGTCGTCGTCGTCGTCGTCGTCGTCGTCGTCGTCGTCGTCGTCGTCGTCGTCGTCGTCGTCGTCGTCGTCGTCGTCGTCGTCGTCGTCGTCGTCGTCGTCGTCGTCGTCGTCGTCGTCGTCGTCGTCGTCGTCGTCGTCGTCGTCGTCGTCGTCGTCGTCGTCGTCGTCGTCGTCGTCGTCGTCGTCGTCGTCGTCGTCGTCGTCGTCGTCGTCGTCGTCGTCGTCGTCGTCGTCGTCGTCGTCGTCGTCGTCGTCGTCGTCGTCGTCGTCGTCGTCGTCGTCGTCGTCGTCGTCGTCGTCGTCGTCGTCGTCGTCGTCGTCGTCGTCGTCGTCGTCGTCGTCGTCGTCGTCGTCGTCGTCGTCGTCGTCGTCGTCGTCGTCGTCGTCGTCGTCGTCGTCGTCGTCGTCGTCGTCGTCGTCGTCGTCGTCGTCGTCGTCGTCGTCGTCGTCGTCGTCGTCGTCGTCGTCGTCGTCGTCGTCGTCGTCGTCGTCGTCGTCGTCGTCGTCGTCGTCGTCGTCGTCGTCGTCGTCGTCGTCGTCGTCGTCGTCGTCGTCGTCGTCGTCGTCGTCGTCGTCGTCGTCGTCGTCGTCGTCGTCGTCGTCGTCGTCGTCGTCGTCGTCGTCGTCGTCGTCGTCGTCGTCGTCGTCGTCGTCGTCGTCGTCGTCGTCGTCGTCGTCGTCGTCGTCGTCGTCGTCGTCGTCGTCGTCGTCGTCGTCGTCGTCGTCGTCGTCGTCGTCGTCGTCGTCGTCGTCGTCGTCGTCGTCGTCGTCGTCGTCGTCGTCGTCGTCGTCGTCGTCGTCGTCGTCGTCGTCGTCGTCGTCGTCGTCGTCGTCGTCGTCGTCGTCGTCGTCGTCGTCGTCGTCGTCGTCGTCGTCGTCGTCGTCGTCGTCGTCGTCGTCGTCGTCGTCGTCGTCGTCGTCGTCGTCGTCGTCGTCGTCGTCGTCGTCGTCGTCGTCGTCGTCGTCGTCGTCGTCGTCGTCGTCGTCGTCGTCGTCGTCGTCGTCGTCGTCGTCGTCGTCGTCGTCGTCGTCGTCGTCGTCGTCGTCGTCGTCGTCGTCGTCGTCGTCGTCGTCGTCGTCGTCGTCGTCGTCGTCGTCGTCGTCGTCGTCGTCGTCGTCGTCGTCGTCGTCGTCGTCGTCGTCGTCGTCGTCGTCGTCGTCGTCGTCGTCGTCGTCGTCGTCGTCGTCGTCGTCGTCGTCGTCGTCGTCGTCGTCGTCGTCGTCGTCGTCGTCGTCGTCGTCGTCGTCGTCGTCGTCGTCGTCGTCGTCGTCGTCGTCGTCGTCGTCGTCGTCGTCGTCGTCGTCGTCGTCGTCGTCGTCGTCGTCGTCGTCGTCGTCGTCGTCGTCGTCGTCGTCGTCGTCGTCGTCGTCGTCGTCGTCGTCGTCGTCGTCGTCGTCGTCGTCGTCGTCGTCGTCGTCGTCGTCGTCGTCGTCGTCGTCGTCGTCGTCGTCGTCGTCGTCGTCGTCGTCGTCGTCGTCGTCGTCGTCGTCGTCGTCGTCGTCGTCGTCGTCGTCGTCGTCGTCGTCGTCGTCGTCGTCGTCGTCGTCGTCGTCGTCGTCGTCGTCGTCGTCGTCGTCGTCGTCGTCGTCGTCGTCGTCGTCGTCGTCGTCGTCGTCGTCGTCGTCGTCGTCGTCGTCGTCGTCGTCGTCGTCGTCGTCGTCGTCGTCGTCGTCGTCGTCGTCGTCGTCGTCGTCGTCGTCGTCGTCGTCGTCGTCGTCGTCGTCGTCGTCGTCGTCGTCGTCGTCGTCGTCGTCGTCGTCGTCGTCGTCGTCGTCGTCGTCGTCGTCGTCGTCGTCGTCGTCGTCGTCGTCGTCGTCGTCGTCGTCGTCGTCGTCGTCGTCGTCGTCGTCGTCGTCGTCGTCGTCGTCGTCGTCGTCGTCGTCGTCGTCGTCGTCGTCGTCGTCGTCGTCGTCGTCGTCGTCGTCGTCGTCGTCGTCGTCGTCGTCGTCGTCGTCGTCGTCGTCGTCGTCGTCGTCGTCGTCGTCGTCGTCGTCGTCGTCGTCGTCGTCGTCGTCGTCGTCGTCGTCGTCGTCGTCGTCGTCGTCGTCGTCGTCGTCGTCGTCGTCGTCGTCGTCGTCGTCGTCGTCGTCGTCGTCGTCGTCGTCGTCGTCGTCGTCGTCGTCGTCGTCGTCGTCGTCGTCGTCGTCGTCGTCGTCGTCGTCGTCGTCGTCGTCGTCGTCGTCGTCGTCGTCGTCGTCGTCGTCGTCGTCGTCGTCGTCGTCGTCGTCGTCGTCGTCGTCGTCGTCGTCGTCGTCGTCGTCGTCGTCGTCGTCGTCGTCGTCGTCGTCGTCGTCGTCGTCGTCGTCGTCGTCGTCGTCGTCGTCGTCGTCGTCGTCGTCGTCGTCGTCGTCGTCGTCGTCGTCGTCGTCGTCGTCGTCGTCGTCGTCGTCGTCGTCGTCGTCGTCGTCGTCGTCGTCGTCGTCGTCGTCGTCGTCGTCGTCGTCGTCGTCGTCGTCGTCGTCGTCGTCGTCGTCGTCGTCGTCGTCGTCGTCGTCGTCGTCGTCGTCGTCGTCGTCGTCGTCGTCGTCGTCGTCGTCGTCGTCGTCGTCGTCGTCGTCGTCGTCGTCGTCGTCGTCGTCGTCGTCGTCGTCGTCGTCGTCGTCGTCGTCGTCGTCGTCGTCGTCGTCGTCGTCGTCGTCGTCGTCGTCGTCGTCGTCGTCGTCGTCGTCGTCGTCGTCGTCGTCGTCGTCGTCGTCGTCGTCGTCGTCGTCGTCGTCGTCGTCGTCGTCGTCGTCGTCGTCGTCGTCGTCGTCGTCGTCGTCGTCGTCGTCGTCGTCGTCGTCGTCGTCGTCGTCGTCGTCGTCGTCGTCGTCGTCGTCGTCGTCGTCGTCGTCGTCGTCGTCGTCGTCGTCGTCGTCGTCGTCGTCGTCGTCGTCGTCGTCGTCGTCGTCGTCGTCGTCGTCGTCGTCGTCGTCGTCGTCGTCGTCGTCGTCGTCGTCGTCGTCGTCGTCGTCGTCGTCGTCGTCGTCGTCGTCGTCGTCGTCGTCGTCGTCGTCGTCGTCGTCGTCGTCGTCGTCGTCGTCGTCGTCGTCGTCGTCGTCGTCGTCGTCGTCGTCGTCGTCGTCGTCGTCGTCGTCGTCGTCGTCGTCGTCGTCGTCGTCGTCGTCGTCGTCGTCGTCGTCGTCGTCGTCGTCGTCGTCGTCGTCGTCGTCGTCGTCGTCGTCGTCGTCGTCGTCGTCGTCGTCGTCGTCGTCGTCGTCGTCGTCGTCGTCGTCGTCGTCGTCGTCGTCGTCGTCGTCGTCGTCGTCGTCGTCGTCGTCGTCGTCGTCGTCGTCGTCGTCGTCGTCGTCGTCGTCGTCGTCGTCGTCGTCGTCGTCGTCGTCGTCGTCGTCGTCGTCGTCGTCGTCGTCGTCGTCGTCGTCGTCGTCGTCGTCGTCGTCGTCGTCGTCGTCGTCGTCGTCGTCGTCGTCGTCGTCGTCGTCGTCGTCGTCGTCGTCGTCGTCGTCGTCGTCGTCGTCGTCGTCGTCGTCGTCGTCGTCGTCGTCGTCGTCGTCGTCGTCGTCGTCGTCGTCGTCGTCGTCGTCGTCGTCGTCGTCGTCGTCGTCGTCGTCGTCGTCGTCGTCGTCGTCGTCGTCGTCGTCGTCGTCGTCGTCGTCGTCGTCGTCGTCGTCGTCGTCGTCGTCGTCGTCGTCGTCGTCGTCGTCGTCGTCGTCGTCGTCGTCGTCGTCGTCGTCGTCGTCGTCGTCGTCGTCGTCGTCGTCGTCGTCGTCGTCGTCGTCGTCGTCGTCGTCGTCGTCGTCGTCGTCGTCGTCGTCGTCGTCGTCGTCGTCGTCGTCGTCGTCGTCGTCGTCGTCGTCGTCGTCGTCGTCGTCGTCGTCGTCGTCGTCGTCGTCGTCGTCGTCGTCGTCGTCGTCGTCGTCGTCGTCGTCGTCGTCGTCGTCGTCGTCGTCGTCGTCGTCGTCGTCGTCGTCGTCGTCGTCGTCGTCGTCGTCGTCGTCGTCGTCGTCGTCGTCGTCGTCGTCGTCGTCGTCGTCGTCGTCGTCGTCGTCGTCGTCGTCGTCGTCGTCGTCGTCGTCGTCGTCGTCGTCGTCGTCGTCGTCGTCGTCGTCGTCGTCGTCGTCGTCGTCGTCGTCGTCGTCGTCGTCGTCGTCGTCGTCGTCGTCGTCGTCGTCGTCGTCGTCGTCGTCGTCGTCGTCGTCGTCGTCGTCGTCGTCGTCGTCGTCGTCGTCGTCGTCGTCGTCGTCGTCGTCGTCGTCGTCGTCGTCGTCGTCGTCGTCGTCGTCGTCGTCGTCGTCGTCGTCGTCGTCGTCGTCGTCGTCGTCGTCGTCGTCGTCGTCGTCGTCGTCGTCGTCGTCGTCGTCGTCGTCGTCGTCGTCGTCGTCGTCGTCGTCGTCGTCGTCGTCGTCGTCGTCGTCGTCGTCGTCGTCGTCGTCGTCGTCGTCGTCGTCGTCGTCGTCGTCGTCGTCGTCGTCGTCGTCGTCGTCGTCGTCGTCGTCGTCGTCGTCGTCGTCGTCGTCGTCGTCGTCGTCGTCGTCGTCGTCGTCGTCGTCGTCGTCGTCGTCGTCGTCGTCGTCGTCGTCGTCGTCGTCGTCGTCGTCGTCGTCGTCGTCGTCGTCGTCGTCGTCGTCGTCGTCGTCGTCGTCGTCGTCGTCGTCGTCGTCGTCGTCGTCGTCGTCGTCGTCGTCGTCGTCGTCGTCGTCGTCGTCGTCGTCGTCGTCGTCGTCGTCGTCGTCGTCGTCGTCGTCGTCGTCGTCGTCGTCGTCGTCGTCGTCGTCGTCGTCGTCGTCGTCGTCGTCGTCGTCGTCGTCGTCGTCGTCGTCGTCGTCGTCGTCGTCGTCGTCGTCGTCGTCGTCGTCGTCGTCGTCGTCGTCGTCGTCGTCGTCGTCGTCGTCGTCGTCGTCGTCGTCGTCGTCGTCGTCGTCGTCGTCGTCGTCGTCGTCGTCGTCGTCGTCGTCGTCGTCGTCGTCGTCGTCGTCGTCGTCGTCGTCGTCGTCGTCGTCGTCGTCGTCGTCGTCGTCGTCGTCGTCGTCGTCGTCGTCGTCGTCGTCGTCGTCGTCGTCGTCGTCGTCGTCGTCGTCGTCGTCGTCGTCGTCGTCGTCGTCGTCGTCGTCGTCGTCGTCGTCGTCGTCGTCGTCGTCGTCGTCGTCGTCGTCGTCGTCGTCGTCGTCGTCGTCGTCGTCGTCGTCGTCGTCGTCGTCGTCGTCGTCGTCGTCGTCGTCGTCGTCGTCGTCGTCGTCGTCGTCGTCGTCGTCGTCGTCGTCGTCGTCGTCGTCGTCGTCGTCGTCGTCGTCGTCGTCGTCGTCGTCGTCGTCGTCGTCGTCGTCGTCGTCGTCGTCGTCGTCGTCGTCGTCGTCGTCGTCGTCGTCGTCGTCGTCGTCGTCGTCGTCGTCGTCGTCGTCGTCGTCGTCGTCGTCGTCGTCGTCGTCGTCGTCGTCGTCGTCGTCGTCGTCGTCGTCGTCGTCGTCGTCGTCGTCGTCGTCGTCGTCGTCGTCGTCGTCGTCGTCGTCGTCGTCGTCGTCGTCGTCGTCGTCGTCGTCGTCGTCGTCGTCGTCGTCGTCGTCGTCGTCGTCGTCGTCGTCGTCGTCGTCGTCGTCGTCGTCGTCGTCGTCGTCGTCGTCGTCGTCGTCGTCGTCGTCGTCGTCGTCGTCGTCGTCGTCGTCGTCGTCGTCGTCGTCGTCGTCGTCGTCGTCGTCGTCGTCGTCGTCGTCGTCGTCGTCGTCGTCGTCGTCGTCGTCGTCGTCG
This sequence comes from Ophion costatus, assembly GCA_951751655.1. NCBI lineage: Eukaryota > Metazoa > Arthropoda > Insecta > Hymenoptera > Ichneumonidae > Ophion > Ophion costatus. Next base: position 12,932,421 of record OX632358.1, on the reverse strand, counting down.
TCGTCGTCGTCGTCGTCGTCGTCGTCGTCGTCGTCGTCGTCGTCGTCGTCGTCGTCGTCGTCGTCGTCGTCGTCGTCGTCGTCGTCGTCGTCGTCGTCGTCGTCGTCGTCGTCGTCGTCGTCGTCGTCGTCGTCGTCGTCGTCGTCGTCGTCGTCGTCGTCGTCGTCGTCGTCGTCGTCGTCGTCGTCGTCGTCGTCGTCGTCGTCGTCGTCGTCGTCGTCGTCGTCGTCGTCGTCGTCGTCGTCGTCGTCGTCGTCGTCGTCGTCGTCGTCGTCGTCGTCGTCGTCGTCGTCGTCGTCGTCGTCGTCGTCGTCGTCGTCGTCGTCGTCGTCGTCGTCGTCGTCGTCGTCGTCGTCGTCGTCGTCGTCGTCGTCGTCGTCGTCGTCGTCGTCGTCGTCGTCGTCGTCGTCGTCGTCGTCGTCGTCGTCGTCGTCGTCGTCGTCGTCGTCGTCGTCGTCGTCGTCGTCGTCGTCGTCGTCGTCGTCGTCGTCGTCGTCGTCGTCGTCGTCGTCGTCGTCGTCGTCGTCGTCGTCGTCGTCGTCGTCGTCGTCGTCGTCGTCGTCGTCGTCGTCGTCGTCGTCGTCGTCGTCGTCGTCGTCGTCGTCGTCGTCGTCGTCGTCGTCGTCGTCGTCGTCGTCGTCGTCGTCGTCGTCGTCGTCGTCGTCGTCGTCGTCGTCGTCGTCGTCGTCGTCGTCGTCGTCGTCGTCGTCGTCGTCGTCGTCGTCGTCGTCGTCGTCGTCGTCGTCGTCGTCGTCGTCGTCGTCGTCGTCGTCGTCGTCGTCGTCGTCGTCGTCGTCGTCGTCGTCGTCGTCGTCGTCGTCGTCGTCGTCGTCGTCGTCGTCGTCGTCGTCGTCGTCGTCGTCGTCGTCGTCGTCGTCGTCGTCGTCGTCGTCGTCGTCGTCGTCGTCGTCGTCGTCGTCGTCGTCGTCGTCGTCGTCGTCGTCGTCGTCGTCGTCGTCGTCGTCGTCGTCGTCGTCGTCGTCGTCGTCGTCGTCGTCGTCGTCGTCGTCGTCGTCGTCGTCGTCGTCGTCGTCGTCGTCGTCGTCGTCGTCGTCGTCGTCGTCGTCGTCGTCGTCGTCGTCGTCGTCGTCGTCGTCGTCGTCGTCGTCGTCGTCGTCGTCGTCGTCGTCGTCGTCGTCGTCGTCGTCGTCGTCGTCGTCGTCGTCGTCGTCGTCGTCGTCGTCGTCGTCGTCGTCGTCGTCGTCGTCGTCGTCGTCGTCGTCGTCGTCGTCGTCGTCGTCGTCGTCGTCGTCGTCGTCGTCGTCGTCGTCGTCGTCGTCGTCGTCGTCGTCGTCGTCGTCGTCGTCGTCGTCGTCGTCGTCGTCGTCGTCGTCGTCGTCGTCGTCGTCGTCGTCGTCGTCGTCGTCGTCGTCGTCGTCGTCGTCGTCGTCGTCGTCGTCGTCGTCGTCGTCGTCGTCGTCGTCGTCGTCGTCGTCGTCGTCGTCGTCGTCGTCGTCGTCGTCGTCGTCGTCGTCGTCGTCGTCGTCGTCGTCGTCGTCGTCGTCGTCGTCGTCGTCGTCGTCGTCGTCGTCGTCGTCGTCGTCGTCGTCGTCGTCGTCGTCGTCGTCGTCGTCGTCGTCGTCGTCGTCGTCGTCGTCGTCGTCGTCGTCGTCGTCGTCGTCGTCGTCGTCGTCGTCGTCGTCGTCGTCGTCGTCGTCGTCGTCGTCGTCGTCGTCGTCGTCGTCGTCGTCGTCGTCGTCGTCGTCGTCGTCGTCGTCGTCGTCGTCGTCGTCGTCGTCGTCGTCGTCGTCGTCGTCGTCGTCGTCGTCGTCGTCGTCGTCGTCGTCGTCGTCGTCGTCGTCGTCGTCGTCGTCGTCGTCGTCGTCGTCGTCGTCGTCGTCGTCGTCGTCGTCGTCGTCGTCGTCGTCGTCGTCGTCGTCGTCGTCGTCGTCGTCGTCGTCGTCGTCGTCGTCGTCGTCGTCGTCGTCGTCGTCGTCGTCGTCGTCGTCGTCGTCGTCGTCGTCGTCGTCGTCGTCGTCGTCGTCGTCGTCGTCGTCGTCGTCGTCGTCGTCGTCGTCGTCGTCGTCGTCGTCGTCGTCGTCGTCGTCGTCGTCGTCGTCGTCGTCGTCGTCGTCGTCGTCGTCGTCGTCGTCGTCGTCGTCGTCGTCGTCGTCGTCGTCGTCGTCGTCGTCGTCGTCGTCGTCGTCGTCGTCGTCGTCGTCGTCGTCGTCGTCGTCGTCGTCGTCGTCGTCGTCGTCGTCGTCGTCGTCGTCGTCGTCGTCGTCGTCGTCGTCGTCGTCGTCGTCGTCGTCGTCGTCGTCGTCGTCGTCGTCGTCGTCGTCGTCGTCGTCGTCGTCGTCGTCGTCGTCGTCGTCGTCGTCGTCGTCGTCGTCGTCGTCGTCGTCGTCGTCGTCGTCGTCGTCGTCGTCGTCGTCGTCGTCGTCGTCGTCGTCGTCGTCGTCGTCGTCGTCGTCGTCGTCGTCGTCGTCGTCGTCGTCGTCGTCGTCGTCGTCGTCGTCGTCGTCGTCGTCGTCGTCGTCGTCGTCGTCGTCGTCGTCGTCGTCGTCGTCGTCGTCGTCGTCGTCGTCGTCGTCGTCGTCGTCGTCGTCGTCGTCGTCGTCGTCGTCGTCGTCGTCGTCGTCGTCGTCGTCGTCGTCGTCGTCGTCGTCGTCGTCGTCGTCGTCGTCGTCGTCGTCGTCGTCGTCGTCGTCGTCGTCGTCGTCGTCGTCGTCGTCGTCGTCGTCGTCGTCGTCGTCGTCGTCGTCGTCGTCGTCGTCGTCGTCGTCGTCGTCGTCGTCGTCGTCGTCGTCGTCGTCGTCGTCGTCGTCGTCGTCGTCGTCGTCGTCGTCGTCGTCGTCGTCGTCGTCGTCGTCGTCGTCGTCGTCGTCGTCGTCGTCGTCGTCGTCGTCGTCGTCGTCGTCGTCGTCGTCGTCGTCGTCGTCGTCGTCGTCGTCGTCGTCGTCGTCGTCGTCGTCGTCGTCGTCGTCGTCGTCGTCGTCGTCGTCGTCGTCGTCGTCGTCGTCGTCGTCGTCGTCGTCGTCGTCGTCGTCGTCGTCGTCGTCGTCGTCGTCGTCGTCGTCGTCGTCGTCGTCGTCGTCGTCGTCGTCGTCGTCGTCGTCGTCGTCGTCGTCGTCGTCGTCGTCGTCGTCGTCGTCGTCGTCGTCGTCGTCGTCGTCGTCGTCGTCGTCGTCGTCGTCGTCGTCGTCGTCGTCGTCGTCGTCGTCGTCGTCGTCGTCGTCGTCGTCGTCGTCGTCGTCGTCGTCGTCGTCGTCGTCGTCGTCGTCGTCGTCGTCGTCGTCGTCGTCGTCGTCGTCGTCGTCGTCGTCGTCGTCGTCGTCGTCGTCGTCGTCGTCGTCGTCGTCGTCGTCGTCGTCGTCGTCGTCGTCGTCGTCGTCGTCGTCGTCGTCGTCGTCGTCGTCGTCGTCGTCGTCGTCGTCGTCGTCGTCGTCGTCGTCGTCGTCGTCGTCGTCGTCGTCGTCGTCGTCGTCGTCGTCGTCGTCGTCGTCGTCGTCGTCGTCGTCGTCGTCGTCGTCGTCGTCGTCGTCGTCGTCGTCGTCGTCGTCGTCGTCGTCGTCGTCGTCGTCGTCGTCGTCGTCGTCGTCGTCGTCGTCGTCGTCGTCGTCGTCGTCGTCGTCGTCGTCGTCGTCGTCGTCGTCGTCGTCGTCGTCGTCGTCGTCGTCGTCGTCGTCGTCGTCGTCGTCGTCGTCGTCGTCGTCGTCGTCGTCGTCGTCGTCGTCGTCGTCGTCGTCGTCGTCGTCGTCGTCGTCGTCGTCGTCGTCGTCGTCGTCGTCGTCGTCGTCGTCGTCGTCGTCGTCGTCGTCGTCGTCGTCGTCGTCGTCGTCGTCGTCGTCGTCGTCGTCGTCGTCGTCGTCGTCGTCGTCGTCGTCGTCGTCGTCGTCGTCGTCGTCGTCGTCGTCGTCGTCGTCGTCGTCGTCGTCGTCGTCGTCGTCGTCGTCGTCGTCGTCGTCGTCGTCGTCGTCGTCGTCGTCGTCGTCGTCGTCGTCGTCGTCGTCGTCGTCGTCGTCGTCGTCGTCGTCGTCGTCGTCGTCGTCGTCGTCGTCGTCGTCGTCGTCGTCGTCGTCGTCGTCGTCGTCGTCGTCGTCGTCGTCGTCGTCGTCGTCGTCGTCGTCGTCGTCGTCGTCGTCGTCGTCGTCGTCGTCGTCGTCGTCGTCGTCGTCGTCGTCGTCGTCGTCGTCGTCGTCGTCGTCGTCGTCGTCGTCGTCGTCGTCGTCGTCGTCGTCGTCGTCGTCGTCGTCGTCGTCGTCGTCGTCGTCGTCGTCGTCGTCGTCGTCGTCGTCGTCGTCGTCGTCGTCGTCGTCGTCGTCGTCGTCGTCGTCGTCGTCGTCGTCGTCGTCGTCGTCGTCGTCGTCGTCGTCGTCGTCGTCGTCGTCGTCGTCGTCGTCGTCGTCGTCGTCGTCGTCGTCGTCGTCGTCGTCGTCGTCGTCGTCGTCGTCGTCGTCGTCGTCGTCGTCGTCGTCGTCGTCGTCGTCGTCGTCGTCGTCGTCGTCGTCGTCGTCGTCGTCGTCGTCGTCGTCGTCGTCGTCGTCGTCGTCGTCGTCGTCGTCGTCGTCGTCGTCGTCGTCGTCGTCGTCGTCGTCGTCGTCGTCGTCGTCGTCGTCGTCGTCGTCGTCGTCGTCGTCGTCGTCGTCGTCGTCGTCGTCGTCGTCGTCGTCGTCGTCGTCGTCGTCGTCGTCGTCGTCGTCGTCGTCGTCGTCGTCGTCGTCGTCGTCGTCGTCGTCGTCGTCGTCGTCGTCGTCGTCGTCGTCGTCGTCGTCGTCGTCGTCGTCGTCGTCGTCGTCGTCGTCGTCGTCGTCGTCGTCGTCGTCGTCGTCGTCGTCGTCGTCGTCGTCGTCGTCGTCGTCGTCGTCGTCGTCGTCGTCGTCGTCGTCGTCGTCGTCGTCGTCGTTTGGCGACATTTTGTGAGAAACGAGCTTTCCCAATGGTACGACTATCGGCGTAAAGACATCCTGCATCGCCAGATCGGCATTATCGCTACCCATCTTTATCATTCGATGTTTACGTCTAATTGCATCACTAGCCTTGACGATTTGCCGTAGCACATCTTTTTCATGCAAAAGTTGTCGGCGGTTCATGCTGTTGTTGTCGGTTTCACAATACAAGCAATACTGTATGCATTGGAGGGAAAAGCACGTTATTTATTGACTCGAAGGAAAGAATCAAAGCCTCTTCTATACCTACCATCATGGATACTACTATCCTTGTCAATTGTAAGGAATCCATACTTGCAGGAATTCCAACATTCGGAGCATATATTTTCGAAGTATGTATGTGACATGTCGGTATTGACATGGTCATCGTACACATGTTTAAGGTTCGAATCATCCTGCTTGAAGAGAACTATGAAATTCGTATTATCGCGTACGAGATGCTTAGGAATACGAGCGTATGTTTGAGACAGATAGAAACAGTCAACGTTCTCATGCCTTCCCATGGAGACAAAGGCTCTGACGTTGTCCTGTTTCTCGCACGCTATATCGTCAAAGATAAGTATGGAGTTTGGTCGCACTCCGCTGGGTGGCACCACTTGTTCATGCTCGTTAAATGGATGATATTCGAGGCCCTTCACGGGCTTGAGAAATTGTTCGAGTAACTGGTTTTTCGGTTGTTTCAGCGACTTTGAATAGAGATAAACGTTTTCGAATCTCAGACCATTCGGGTGTGTTACGAGGGTGAGCAACGCGTTGGTTTTTCCGCAGTTCGAGGGGCCGCAGAATACCGCGCGAATCGTATTTGGCAGCAAATCACCATGACGCTTTCGTCCACCGTCCCCCCGAATTTGCGTAAATTCATCAAAGTTTATCACTGGCAGCTTTCCACACGTCTTGGACTTCATCTTCGTCGTGACTGACATTATTTTCGTATAAAACGACCTTTTATATCGATTACCGCTTCAGTCAAGCGTCGACCTTCATAATGATCGAACGTCGTGGAAGGAAGTCCGGTAAAGGTCTCCTCAATCGTCTCATCAACAAACTTCCCGTTGAATTGCACTTGCCGGGATATCAGTATTGCGGGCCCGGCACAAAGCTAGCTCAACGTCTTGCACGTGGCGATCCTGGAATAAATCCGCTGGATGCAGCTTGCAAGGAGCACGATATCGCGTATTCGAAAAATCGTGAAAACCTCGAAGCTAGACATTCTGCGGATAAAATATTGCAGGATAGCGCTTGGCAACGAGTTCGCGCCAGCGACGCTGGTATCGGGGAAAAAACGAATGCGCTTGCCGTAGCAGGAATCATGAAAACAAAAAGAAAGCTTGGTATGGGGATTAAGAAGAGGAGGGCAAAAGTCGCTGGCTCAAAGAAAATTATCGATGCAGCGAGAAAAGCCATCGTGAAGAGTGAAGACTCAAGCGCTGTCGCTGCGTCGGCCTTAAAGGGTGCGCGGGCAGCCATCAGGAGAGTCGCAAGTGGCACGCGCAAAGTGCGTACGCCTCGAGTGTTGCCTGTACCTCGTAAAATCGAGGGCTTCCTGCCGTTTCTCGTGCCTATCTTTGCCGGGCTTAGCGCTGCGGGGGCGCTAGCAGGTGGTGCGGCCAACATAGTCAAAGCGGTCAAGGTCGCTCAAGCAGCGAAACGTGAGCTCGAAGAAAGCAAACGTCACAATCGAACGATTGAAACAATAGCATTGGGCAAAGGCTTACATCTCAAGCCGTACAAACAGGGAATGGGTCTTTTTGTCGCGCCAAAAAACGTAAAGTAGACCTACCTCACCGACCACTCACCGATGCGGATTTATCGAAATACGCCAAAATAATGAAAATCCCCTATTTTCGCGGAATTTACATGCGAAATCAATTGCCCAAGGGTGGTCCATGGCGGCACGAATGTGCCATTGTAAATCTCGATGAGGATATGGGGTCTGGCACACATTGGGTGGCGTATAAAAAAACTAACAATAGGGTCCAGTATTTCGATAGTTTCGGCGATCTTCAACCACCAGCTGAACTTTTGAAATACTTCGGTGTGAGTAGCGTGGATTATAATTACAAGGGCTACCAGAAATACGACACATTCGAATGCGGTCATTTGTGCCTCAAGTTTCTCTGTCGACAATTAACGCGTCGAGAGAGATTCACTCTGTATAAAAGTGGGTGATGATGGGAAAATCGGGCAGTTTGGCAAACGACATTATGGATAAGTCTTACGTTGACCTTATCGGGATCATCGTTTGTGCTGGAGGCTCAATACTTTCCCCCCATTGAACTCGCCCCCCACAAGAATTATACCCTCGGACTCATCGAACTCCTAACCTACAATTCCATTCCAAATATAGACACTGAACATAACAAATTTTATGTTGGCAAGCACGTTTTTACCATACCTGCGGGCAGTTACGAATTAGCCGACATTGCGACGTTTGGAAAAAGTGCTGGCAAAAAAAAATATTACCATTCGCATCAGGCTCAACCACAATACGCTGCGCAGTGGAATCGAGTGCCATTACGAAATATATTTCACGCCCGAGGATTCTATCGGACGTATGCTAGGATTTGCACCCCGTAAACTGCGAGCTAGTGAAAAGCATCAATCGGATAATCTAGTGACCATTCTTAAAGTGAACGCCTTGCGTGTCGAATGTAACCTCACAGCTGGCGCCTATATTAACGAGCGAAGAGTACACACAATCCACGAGTTTTTCCCATCCGTACCGCCAGGCTATAAAATCATCGAGGTTCCATCGCACGTCATTTATCTGCCAATCGCGAGCAAGACAATAGATAATATTCAACTCCGAATAGTGGATCAGGACGGTGGTTTGGTGAACTTTCGCGGTGAGACAATTACCGTACGATTACACATCAAATCGCAATGGGTACAGTCTTTCATGGACTCTCGCGTACTTATAAGAAGAATACTCCGTCGGTGAAAGAGAGCAGTAGTCAATGGACACGCACACCGCTAACAACGCAGAACGTGCTGTTTTTGAGGAGTTTGGGTCTACGAATACGTGGAAAAATCGCATTAAAAACTACATAATCTGCATTGCGTGCGTATGCTCTTTGGGACGGAGGCGGAAATAACTGATATCAAAACACCCGTCATCTTCGATGATTCAATCGCGCATTATGAGATTCACGCTCATCAGCCGTATGCATCTACAACCCTCGATAACAGTGATGAAATACGTATTTCCATTCAGCATCAAGCCATATGCATACTTCCCAGTCAAAGTTCTCCGCGCGTATGCGGGCGAGTCACCAAAGCCGATGGTACACTCGCCGCCAACACGCATTTCGCAAACAATGGCATTTGCTATTTCTTTGACAAGGTGAGATACGAGCTGAATGCCATGGAAATAGATCGATGTAAAAATGTGGGCATAACGAGTTCGCTGAAGGGATACGCATCCGTGAGTGAATCGAAGAACTATAAACATGAGAATGCAGGCTGGTACGATGTGCGCAGCGGGCACGCTGTCGCGGATTCTGATGGGAATTTTGACGTGTGCATACCGCTGAGTATGATCCTCGGTTTCGCCGAAGATTATCAAAAAATCGTTGTGAACGCGAAGCATGGATTCTATTGAGATCGAAGACTAATGGTAATGCGATATGGCAAACCGCCGGTGACGTTGACATCAAATTCACATTGCAAAAAGTAGAATGGCTCGTGCCGTACGTGACGCTCTGCGATAAGCGTAAAATTCTGCTGTGGGCCGTGAATACCTCTACGCAACTTGAGAAGCCGCGATACGTCATTCTAGCCTTCCAGACTGATCGTAAAAATAAGAAAAGCGCAAATGCGAGTAATTTCGATCATTGCGACACCACCGATGTCAAACTCTACCTCAATTCGCAAAGTTATCCCTATGGAAATTTGAATCTGGATATTGCTAAGAACCAATATGCGCTTCTCTATCAAATGTATGCAAACTTTCAATATTCGTACTACAATAGAGAGTCTGAACCATGCTTGGAAAAATGGATATCATCAAGTACGCTCCGCTCATTGTCATTGATTGCTCGAAGCAGAACGATTCCCTCAAGTCCGGCCCCGTTGACGTACGCATTGAATTCTAATCAAAGACTAATATTCCCGCCAATACTTCCGCATACTGTCTCATTCTCCATGATCGTATTGTCGAGTACAATCCAACAGGTGGCGGGGTTAGAAAGTTGATATAACGAAAGTTGAGATCACGCGCCCCTCCTCAGTCATCATGGAGTTTATCGTTGATGTGCAAGGCTTCAAGCGGCCGATCAACAAATTCGTCCCGAAAGAAATATCAATTGTCGAGGTGGGGAGCGTTGACGGCAAGCCCTTAACGTTTCTCTTCGAACCTCCGTACGCCTGGAATTCTCTGCCGGGAAAGTACAAGAGTACGAATGTGTGGTTGGAACGCAATTACCATGGTTTACGATGGGACGATGGCGACTTTCCACACGACGCGATCCCCATGGTCATTCGATCAAGCTTACAACACGCTCGAATCGTCTACATCAAGGGCTTGGAAATATCGCTGTGGTTGAAGAACTTCACCGACCTAGCAACGGAGATCATCGAACTGGAGACTCTGGATTGCCCATCGTTGAAGAAGTTTGCGTCAAAAGTGCCACGAAACAACGGATGTCCCTACCATACGACTCTCGATCCAAAATTTACATGTGCCTATTAAAATGTTAAAGTTTTGGAAAGATGGTTGAAAGAGGGTGCGAAGAACTAAATTTCTTTTTACAAAATTTTTCTTTTTATTTACAAATATATCTTTTTACAAAATTTGCCCTCATTCACACACACACACACGCGCACACACGCACGCACGCACGCACGCACGCACGCACGCACGCACGCACACACACACACACACACACACACACACACACACACACACACACACACACACACACACACACACACACACACACACACACACACACACACCAACGTTAATCTCTCTCGCTCTCTCTCTCTCTCTCTCTCTCTCTCTCTCTCTCTCTCTCTCTCTCTCTCTCTCTCTCTCTCTCTCTCTCTATCTCTCTATCTCTCTATCTCTCTATCTCTCTATCTCTCTATCTCTCTATCTCTCTATCTCTCTATCTCTCTATCTCTCTATCTCTCTATCTCTCTATCTCTCTATCTCTCTATCTCTCTATCTCTCTATCTCTCTATCTCTCTATCTCTCTATCTCTCTATCTCTCTATCTCTCTATCTCTCTATCTCTCTATCTCTCTATCTCTCTATCTCTCTATCTCTCTATCTCTCTATCTCTCTATCTCTCTATCTCTCTATCTCTCTATCTCTCTATCTCTCTATCTCTCTATCTCTCTATCTCTCTATCTCTCTATCTCTCTATCTCTCTATCTCTCTATCTCTCTATCTCTCTATCTCTCTATCTCTCTATCTCTCTATCTCTCTATCTCTCTATCTCTCTATCTCTCTATCTCTCTATCTCTCTATCTCTCTATCTCTCTATCTCTCTATCTCTCTATCTCTCTATCTCTCTATCTCTCTATCTCTCTATCTCTCTATCTCTCTATCTCTCTATCTCTCTATCTCTCTATCTCTCTATCTCTCTATCTCTCTATCTCTCTATCTCTCTATCTCTCTATCTCTCTATCTCTCTATCTCTCTATCTCTCTATCTCTCTATCTCTCTATCTCTCTATCTCTCTATCTCTCTATCTCTCTATCTCTCTATCTCTCTATCTCTCTATCTCTCTATCTCTCTATCTCTCTATCTCTCTATCTCTCTATCTCTCTATCTCTCTATCTCTCTATCTCTCTATCTCTCTATCTCTCTATCTCTCTATCTCTCTATCTCTCTATCTCTCTATCTCTCTATCTCTCTATCTCTCTATCTCTCTATCTCTCTATCTCTCTATCTCTCTATCTCTCTATCTCTCTATCTCTCTATCTCTCTATCTCTCTATCTCTCTATCTCTCTATCTCTCTATCTCTCTATCTCTCTATCTCTCTATCTCTCTATCTCTCTATCTCTCTATCTCTCTATCTCTCTATCTCTCTATCTCTCTATCTCTCTATCTCTCTATCTCTCTATCTCTCTATCTCTCTATCTCTCTATCTCTCTATCTCTCTATCTCTCTATCTCTCTATCTCTCTATCTCTCTATCTCTCTATCTCTCTATCTCTCTATCTCTCTATCTCTCTATCTCTCTATCTCTCTATCTCTCTATCTCTCTA